>JABWTJ010000869.1:145633-242985 GCA_016801875.1 Solanum sitiens | reverse complement strand
CTATTAACCATTTTAACACATCAATGGCAGCACCTATACAATACCCTAACATGATTATATACATGCTCATACAATAGCCACACTACCTAATTCACAACTAGAATAGGAAAGTAGGCATAAGCTTCTTATAGTATCATTTTAGGCATATGTTCATAAGTTCATCAATTTGCCTTCATGGCCATGGTCAACACATTTACAATAACAGTAAAGTAAACACCGCCACCATAAGTGGACCATACCACACAATGCCATACAAGGCTTCATCAACTTTACTATAAAGAATAGAGAAGTAGGAGAGTAAAGGAATTAAGCATTCTTAAATTTCTCACCCTTTGATCATCATTGATCAATACTCCTTATTCATCAATAAAATACATATATGGCAGTAGCTAAATGTACTTTAAACATATAAGAAACCATGTACAAGTCACTACATGATTTTACCATAACATAATACAACATATCAACATACTAGGAAAGTAGAATAACATAGATCATTAATCAATTTCATTCATATGGATTATAGGTCATATTTCATGAATCATATTACCCTAAGGCAGTAGCTAATGAAATCATAATCTAGATGAGACACTACTACAATTTGCCATTAAGGTCGATACAAGCATACTTTATATTGGGAGTTCGTGGAAAGTAAGTTTACATAGGTTAATCATATTCAACCTATCATGAATTGACCCATATTGTATTAATTACATATTATTCATCCTCATATTTCATTATAGGCAGCAGCTATAGAGATTAACCATAATCAATTCTTATAGCGACTAACCTAACGTTAAGATCACAAGTTACAACTTCATAGACAAGAAGAGCCTAGATTAATTCAAACCAAGCCTTTTCTACTTTAGTCATACATGATTTATATCCACAATTCAACCATGGTATTAACCTAAAACAGTAGCTACAAGAACCACAACTTAATCGAAATTCACTTTAGATCACAAGTTAACCAATGTTAAAGTGAACTATAGAAAACTAGGCTAAACATGCTCAAATCTTCATACATTAATCCTCATGCATCATTCAACATCAATTCAACATAAATTCATGTAAATAACAGTATATACCATCACCTCAACGTAAGAGAATCATAGTTCAATCGATAACAAGTCAAGATCACAAAGCCCATGTAAGAGCTAAACCAATTTTTGAAGGAACATGGGTTCATCATGCAATTGGAGTGAAATAACATTCAAATCACTGTATTAACTTCAATTCATCATGATTTAATCATTAAAAACGTTTTGAGAAAGAACCCATGGCTAGATTGGAGAAGAAGAACTTTGATCATAAACTTTCTTTGAAAAACATTGAGAATGGCTCTCTAGATGAAAAGATAACTAGAGATGAAGATCACCATACCTTTATCTACATGAAAACCTCTAAAACTTCATGATTCATCCGTGAAAAACCCAGCTTGAATCTGTTCTTGAGCTTCACCAACAATGGTGGTTTTAGAGAGAACATTTTTGGAGAAAAAGGCTTAAAATATGAGAGAGGGTTTGGGAATGGGTTAATCACGTTTTTAGGGACTTATATACACCTAAAATTACTTAATCAAACCTATTTTAGTCAGGTTAGGACGTGGGGTGAATTTACCATTCACCCCTTTAAGAGGCAGCACGCAGGCAGCTAACTAGCAGGCCACCCGCGACGAGGCCCATGACGGGGCGTCATGGCCATGACGGGCCGTGGCAGCCTCCGTCGCAGGGGACTTGGCCAATTTCTTGGCTTACAACCTGCCAAGGCAAGTCTCCTTCGACGGGACCTGCTTGACGGTCCGTTGGGGTCCCAACGGTCCGTCATTGGGTCCGTCAAGAGACACTGCCCAGGCAGTGTATAGGCAGCCTTGGGGTCCTTCTTTTGGGGCCTCTTGTGGGGCCTTTTAGAAGTCGTACCCAGACGTTTCCAACGCGATTAAAAACCGTAACATGTTATAGACCTACCACATAAGTTTCATCCAAAACAAACACCTACAAGACGTCCAAACAGCCTTGACCCCAACATGACATACGATGAACGTCTTAGGGCCTATCTTTCGAACGTCTTGGACGTTCTTGGGCGTTTGACCTCCAAACTTTACGAAACTTCATATAATAACATTAAACATCATTTAAAACCATTTCAAGACTTATTTTACTCATTTCACACAATTTAGGCATGCATACACACATGAGGCACATAAGCGACTATTCGTCGAACGTCTTGGACGTCCCTTGACGTTCGACTTCCAAATCACTTCAAACTTTGCACACTGACTCTATATGACATAATAAGGCATTTTAGGACCTTATAACGATAAGACGAACATGTTAGGCTCTAGACACCTTATCTCATTTTCGAGGTCTTACAATATCCCCCACTTGGGAACATTCGTCCTCGAATGACACTTAGGACTCTTTAATCACATCAATGACTTCAATACACATAAGAGCAGTTCATCACATTTAAAATACCATCAAATCATTTTAGCACTCCATGCACACAAGTAAGCAAAACTTCAATTCACTCACCCTTAATGCATTAATCAAAGAGGCTCTTATCATGTTCATAGGAGGAACATACTTCTCCTAATCATAACATGGTCATTGCACCTTAATTCATCAAGATATCATCTTGCAAGGCCACATATAGGCAGATTTCAACAATACTCAAAACAAGTAGGCATTCATACTTCAATGCACATAGATTTGAGTTAATTGCATTTAACAAAAATCTTCATTAGTTAGACCTAGTACCACGAAGGTCATACTCAACCATACCATGCTTAGTGGTGTCCATGGAGGAATGTCTTGCTCCTCAACACATTACATGTATCATGAGTTCACACCCTAGCAAAGTACAAGGTCAATTTCCTTAAGAATGAGAAATTTCAAGTTTCAAGCAAAGTCATGCATATATTTTTCTTCCTAGTGAAGTCTAAATGGCAAGTCACACCAAGTGCATCACAACAAAATAGGAAGTCATTCCACAAATCTCTTTTCTTAACATATTACTCACCCTTAAAGTAAGCCTCATTTTGGAAAAATAGCACAAACCATAGGCACACACGTATACACTTAGCAAAACATGCTTTCACCTTTCAAGAATGAGCCTACAATTTTTATATTACAAATCATCAAGTCACCAAATTTTTCAAGAGAGTCAACATATTTCATGGTAAAAGAGACTCAACTTCTATTGCAAGGCTAAACAATTTACCCTACAAGTGACTATTTCCAAGTTCCTTGTCTTACCTCATGAAGTCAACTTCACAATTAGCACATTAAAATGCAGTCAACAAGAGAAAACATGGATTTTATCAAAAAAATTTCTTTTCATGCCCTTTGGAAAATTCACCATGTCTCTAAGATGATGTCAATTAATTCATACCAATCATATAAAGATCATGCAATTCACACTTTATGCAAGACTATTTTCATGAACAAGCATACTAAGAATTCATATTTTCAAATTCGTGTAAGAATAGAAGGACAATGTAGACCATTTCTACCATCTCATTACTTAAACACCATCCCCCACTTAGGGTAAACCCAATTAAGAGCAAATTAATAAGTGCTCCAAACATGATACAATAAGTTGCCTAGTCTCTATAACGAGCATGCTTTCAAATACCCAAAAGTGTAACATTTAGACATCTAATGGAACAAGCATGGAATTATAAGATACAAAGCTCTACTAACTCATTCTTCATAAGCATGCATACTATATTTACAATTCAAGTCTCCATAAAAGACTCCAATTTATGCTAGCAACTCATCAAGTATCATTTATATGCAAAGGAAAACAATGCACATTTTTAATCGCATACACTCATAGGATAGCATACCTCCATATGTAGTCATTAAACAATCCAAGTTCAAATCCAAATATTTGGATACTATCATACAAAATCATATAGGAATACACGATTTAAGAGAAATCACTTTAACCACTATAACTTCTAGCATGCTTCAACTATATCATGACATACATCATCGACATAATATGCTATTTCACATAGATTTCATATATTGCCATAATTGGCATCACATCATCCAATAAGAGATATTTCATATAAAGCAAGGTAAGATAACAAATCATAATCCCCATAGAGTTAACATGTGCAATGATCAAGTAAAGCTCCATAACTTCACTAAACCAAGTAACCCGACAAGAACTACAATTAGCATCATACTCCACTCATCTATAACCTTCATGCATGGATAACTCCATATCTTTAGCACATTAGGCTATTTACATGATTATAAGCATAGAGATCATCTCATAAGCACATTCACATTTATCATCATACACATACATAGTATTACCCTCCTAAGGTCTCCATCGAGGAAAACTAGTGCAAGACATAGGTAGAGTCCCATACCCCTACCTAAGTCTAGTTAACCCTTCAAGTCGCCTTAGTTAGTATATACATCATCAAATAAGGACAAATGTCACCTTCACACATACTCATTCAAACCATAAAACAAGGATAAGCATTTCAAACTCACCTTTTCTCCCTCAAGCATAGAGAACTCTCATCCAAGCAATCACACCTAAAAGACCACCGGACAAGAAAACATAAGAGAGAGATCTTATAGAATTAAGTTCTATGGCACGATATGAGATTGATGAAGAAGGGAAACTCTATCGTCCTATAGCCTCTCGTACCATTGAATGTGTCGCGACTCACCACCAATGATACGAGACTCTACTAGACGTGGCAATATGAGACTTTTTAGAACCTAAAACCACTTTATAAACCTCATGCTCTGATACCAAGTTTGTCACAACCCAAAAGCATACCCTAGAAGACAGGGTACAATCTTGGATTGTAACCGGCGTCGTCGACCTCTCGGAGGTCTAAGACAAGCCTCTCATATCATTCATTGCATTGGCATAGTAAATTTAGCGGAAAATTTAAAACTTTTAATAGCACATCATATGCTAGAAACATCACATCGTATATATATAAAACATAAGTCATAATACATATTTAAACTCTAAGTCTCTTTGCCATCTTAGACTCAATAACTTTAGAATACATTAGGGACACGGCCCATACGATACCTTACATAACGATACAATATTTAAAGACTTCATATTAAAGACATAAGTAGGACATCCTTGAACTTAAGGATTCCTTTCCTTGAGCTTGAGAAAAACACCTATCAAGCTTCTCGATCATAGATCTCCTTTAAGCATTCCATAACCTACACTTTGTGTAAAAAGTAAAGAAGAATGGGATTAGCACAAGAATGTACTAAGTATGGCAACCATGCAAAAACATGCATTTAAAAGGGACATTTCCTTGAAATCATACTTCATGCCATTTTGGGTAAATCATCATAAAACCTTTGTTAACATCATTTATATCATCCACATACGTCATAGAAACACAATCAAAGGCCAATCATCATATGAAAGCACATATAGAATATAAGTGCACATAAAGGTCACTTTATAGTGAACTCACCCTTTTTAGCATTTAACTCTTTCTTTCAATTCATTAATCTCCTAAGTAATCCTTTAGGGATACTTGGTGCAATGCATCACCTTAGGAACATAAGAGAATACCATATATAGTATCTACACAAGACAACACATGCCATCATAGAAGTATAGTACAACATAAACATAGTCAATCCAAGACTACAACATCATACATAACGGACACATACATAATCATATGCATTAGAGAACCTTCCTAAGACTTCCTAAGGAGTCACTTGTGCAATGTCTAGATGGGTTCATTACTTCCATCTATCCTAAGTAACTTACCTTAAGTTCTCCTAGTTAGGATCCTATTCAATTACTTCCATTGTCCATTTTACCTTTAGGGAAACCATAGCCTTAACCGAAACTAAGACCATGGGTGCTAATCATGGAATTTGGTGTTGTAGAGCCTTACACCAAAGGAAGGTGTTACTACCTAGCCAAGGTAGAACATTAACATACATGCTAGCATATCAAGTGAATTCACTTTGCTAGATCCTATGTGGCAAGCATAGTTTATGGAACTAAGAGATAGGTATTCCCTCTATATACCATTTGGTAATGGGGCCTCACCTCATGAGATAACATGAGTGAATATTCCTCAAGGAAAGTCAACACTTCATGTAAGTACATAGGTGAGTATTCCTCTAAGGGAAGTCGACACCATACGTAGGTCCATAGGTGATTATTTCTCTAAGGGAAGTCAACACTCTATAAGGGACAAATGGTGAAATATTCCTCTAAGGGAAGTCAACACCTCTCAATGTCAAGTTCACTCGGTGCTAAGCTAAGTTCCCTTTATTGAAAAGCCTTTATTACCTTTGTTTATAAAACATAGTCTTAGGATATTCATCATTCATATGCTTATAGCATATTCAAGAACCTATCTAGTTTTGGAGTATTCTTGGGCCCTCCTAGTTAGACCTCTTCTCCCTAACTAGATCATCCATGTGTGTGAGTGTATATATAGATGTGAGCAAACCTTTCACATAACACATCAAGTCACACATGTTCATATATCAATGCATAAGTCTATAGGTATAACTATATGAGCAATCCTTTCATATAAACCTACTAAGACACTATACACATTCATACTTCATCATATCATATTCATAACATGTTCATATAATCATCCTTTATATGCATAAGAACCAAACCTAGGAACTATACTATCAAGATATACATGTGCAATGCATAGACAAAGTCCCATACCCTTGTCCATACTAGTACACCTATCAAGTCATCCTAGTAAGGGAATCATACATTCATAAGCATCGCCTTAATATGCATAGTAGTAAACACTAGTGAATATGAGAACTACCTTTCATTTAGACCCAGTGACTCATACTACTTGAAATATGCATGTAAGTGAGAGTGTGTGTACATTGACCAATATGATCACATCATGGCTAGCAATATCATCTTAAGTCAGCCACACTATTAGACCACATTATACTTTCAAGCACACAGCACACAACACATAATAGCATAGGAGACAAGGCAATATATACCATGAAATCAATACTCCTAACTTTAGCTATTTACACTTCCATATAAGGGATACATGGGTAGAGGCTATTAACCACTTTAACACATCAATAGCAGCACCTATACAACACCCTAACATGATTATACACATGCCCATACAATAGCCACATAACCTAATTCACAACTAGAATTAGGAAAGTAGGCATAAGCTTCTCATAGTATCATTTTAAGCATATGTTCATAAGTTCATCAATTTGCCTTCATGGCCATGGTCAACACATTTACAATAACAATAAAGTAAACACCGCCACCATAAGTGGACCATACCACACAATGCCATACAACGCTTCATCAACTTTACTATAAAGAATAGAGAAGTAGGAGAGTAAAGGAATTAAGCATTCTTACCAATTTCTCACCCTTTGATCATCATTGATCAATACTCCTTATTCATCAATAAAATACATATATGGCAGTAGCTAAATGTACTTTAAACATATAGGAAACCATGTACAAGTCGCTACAAGATTATACCATAACGTAATACAACATCTCAACATACTAGGAAAGTAGGATAACATTGATCATTAGCTAACTTCCCTTACTTTGATTTTTTTAGATCATAGTTCATACATATATGATTCTAAGGCAGTAGCTAATTAGGTAAGAAATCAAGCCTAAGTCATGCATCATCTAATCACAATTCAAGATCCATCACATACTTAGCTTCTTGACTTCATAACCTAAAGAATCCATACAAATTCATGCAAGACTTTCTTAATTAGATCATTTAGGATTTATACATATAAAATTCATCCATTACATCACCCTAAAACAGTAGCTAAAGCAGTTCATACATAATTAAAAGTCTACTCAATCGATCTCACAATCAACTTCAAGACAACATGTAGAAACATAGGCTATTCATGTTCAATTCTTCATATATTTATCATCATGGACTGATCATCATTAATTCAACATCAATTAATGTAAATAACAATAACCACAAGCAATTCAACATAAGAGAATCACCAATTCATCAAGAACAAGCCATAATCACAAAACCCTTTCAAGAGCTAAACCATTTTTGGAAGGAACATGGGTTCATCATGCACTTGAAGTGAAATCACATTCAAATCATCATATTAATACTAATTCATCATGATTTAATCTTTAGAAACGTTTTGAGAAAGAACCCATGGCTAGATTGGAAGATTGGAAACTTGTTCATAAGATTTCTTTGAAAAACATTCAGAAGAACTCTCCAAGTGAAAGGTTACTTAGAGATGAAGGATCACCATACCTTAATCTTCATGAAGACCCATAAAACTTGATGAAGAACCCATGAGGATCCCATCTACAAGCTGTTCTTGAGCTTCAAAAACCATGGGGGTTCAAGAGAGAATATTTTGGAGAGGAAGGGTTCAATTTGAGTGAGGGGATTTGAGAATGGGTAAATCACGTTTTGGAAGGCTTATATACACCTAAAATTACTTAATTAAACCTATTATAGTCAGGTTAGGACGTGGGGTGAATTTACCATTCACCCCTTTAAGAGGCAGCACGCAGGCAGCTAACTAGCAGGCCACCCGCGACGAGGCCCATGACGGGGCGTCATGGCCATGACGGGCCGTGGCAGCCTCCGTCGCGGGGGACTTGGCCAAATTTCTTGCCTTACAACCTGCCAAGGCAAGTCTCCTTCAACGGGACCTGCTTGACGGTCCGTTGGGGTCCCAACGGTCCGTCATTGGGTCCGTCAAGAGACACTGCCCAGGCAGTGTATAGGCAGCCTTAGGGTCCTTCTTTTGGGGCCTCTTGTGGGGCCTTTATAAGTCGTACCCGGACGTTTCCAACGCGATTACAAACCTTAACATGTTATAGACCTACCACATAAGTTTCATCCAAAACAAACACCTACAAGACGTCCAAACAGCCTTGACCCCAACATGTCATACGATGGACGTCTTAGGGGCTATCTTTCGAACGTCTTGGACGTCCCTTGACGTTCGACTTCCAAATCACTTCAAACTTTGCACACTGACTCTATATGACATAATAAAGCATTTTAGGACCTTATAACGATAAGACGAACATGTTAGGCTCTAGACACCTTATCTCATTTTCGAGGTCTTACACAAAAATCATCAAAATGCTCGTTTGACCTTGAAAATGGGTCAGACTGGCCGTGAGGGCCAACCAGCTACAGACGTCCACAAAAAGTTTCGGTATTTTTGACATCAGAATCCGGATCTTCCAAAAAATGGTGTGCTATAGCACACGAAAATCATCGAAATGGGGGTATGCCGCTTCGGGGCTCGTTTGACCTTTAGAATTGGTCGGACTGGCCGTGAGGGCCAACCGTCTACATAGCCAAGGTTTTAACGGACGTCCACAGAAAATTTTGGCATTTTTGACGTCGGAATCGGATTACCCCAAAAATGGTGTGCTATAGCACAAAAATATCAAAATGGGGGGTATGCGCGCTTAGGGGCTCGTTTTACCTTTAAAATGGGTGGGAATGTTCATGAGCGCCAACCATATGCATAGCCAAGGTCTTGACGAACGTCCACAAAAAAGTTTGGCATTTTTGACATCGTAATCTGATTACCCAAAAAATGGTGTGCTATAGCACACGAAAATCGTCGAAATGAGGGGTATGCGCGCTTAGGGGCTCGTTTGACCTTTAAAATGGGTGGGAATGTTCATGAGGGCCAACCAGCTGCATAGCCAAGGTATTTACGGACGTCCACAAACCATTTTGGCATTTTTGACGTCGGAATTCGGATCACCCAAAAAATGGTGTGCTATAGCACAAAAATCGTCAAAATGGGGGGTATGCGCTTTGGGGCTCGTTTGACCTTGAAAATGTATCTGACTGGTCGAGAGGGCCAACCAGATGCATTGTCAAGGTCTTGATGGACGTCCATAAAAAATGTAGGCATTTTTGACATCGAAATCCGGATCTCCCAAAAATGGTGTGCTATAGCACTGGAAAATCGTCAAAATGGGGGGTATGCGCGATTCTGAGCTCGTTTGACCTGGAAAATGGGTCGGAATGGCCATGAGGGACAATCGGCTGCATAGCCAAGGTCTTCACGGACGTCCATATTCGGCATTTTTGACATCAGAATCCGGATCTTCCAAAAAATAGTGTGCTATAGCACTCGAAAATCATCGAAACGGGGGGTATGCCGCTTCGGGCATCGTTTGAACTTTAAAATGGGTCGGACTAGCCATGAGGTCTAACCGGATGCATAGCCAATGTCTTGACGGACGTCCACAAAAAATTTTGGCATTTTTGAAGTCGGAATCGGATCACCCAAAAAATGGTGTGCTATAGCACACGAAAATCGTTGAAATGAGGGGTATGCGCGCTTCGGGGCTCTTTTGACCTTTAAAATGGGTCGGACTGACTGTAAGGGTCAACCAGCTGCATAACTAAGTTCTTGACGGACGTCCACAAAAAATTTCGGCATTTTTTATTTTGGAATCGGATCATCCAAAAAATGGTGTGCTATAGCGCACGAAAATCATCGAAATGCGGGGTATGCACGCTTTGAGGCTCGTTTGACCTTGAAAATGGGTCGGACTAGCCGTGAGGGCCAACTGGCTGCATAGCCAAGGTCTTGATGCACGTCCACAAAAAATGTCGGAATTTTTGACGTCAGAATCCGGATTTCCCAAAAAAATGGTGTGCTATAGCACAGGAAATTCGTCGAAATGGGGGGTATGCGCGCTACGGGGCTCATTTGAACTTGAAAATGGGTCGGACTGGCCGTGAGGTCCAACCGGCTGCATAGTCAAGGTCTTGACGGACGTCCACAAATATTTCCGGCATTTTGACATCGGAATCCGGATCTTCCAAAAAATGGAGTGCTATAGCACAAGAAAATCGTCGAAATGGGGGGTATGCCGCTTCGGGGCTCGTTTGACCTTTAGAATTGGTCGGACTGGCCGTGAGGGCCAACCGGCTGCATAGCCAAGGTCTTGACGGACGTCCATAAAAAATTTCGGCATTTTTGACGTCGGAATCCGGATCACCCAAAAATGGTGTGCTATAGCACACGAAAATTGTTGAAATGGGGGGTATGCCGCTTCGGGGCTTGTTTGACCTTGAAAATGGGTTGGACTGGTTGTGAGGGCCAATTGGCTGCATAGCCAAGGTCTTGACGGATGTCCACAAAAAATTTCGGCATTTTTAACGTCGGAATCATGATTTCCAAAAAAATGGTGTGATAAAGCAAACGAAAATTGTTTAAATGGGGGGTATGCTCGCTTAGGGTCTCGTTTGGCCTTTAAAATGGGTCGGAATGTTCGTGAGGGACAACCGGATGCATAGCCAAGGTCTTGACGAATGTCCACCAAAAAATTCAACATTTTTGATGTCGGAATACGGATCACCCAAAAAATGGTGTGCTATAGCACACG
Organism: Solanum sitiens; assembly: GCA_016801875.1. Classification (NCBI taxonomy): domain Eukaryota; kingdom Viridiplantae; phylum Streptophyta; class Magnoliopsida; order Solanales; family Solanaceae; genus Solanum; species Solanum sitiens. The sequence continues at coordinate 231,567 of JABWTJ010000869.1, read as the reverse complement.
AAAATCGTCGAAATGGGGGGTATGCGCGCTTCGGGGCTCGTTTGACCTTGAAAATGGGTTGGACTGGCTGTGAGAGCCAATGGGCTGCATAGCCAACGTCTTGACGGACGTCCACAAAAGATATCAACATTTTTGGCATCGGAATCCGGATCTTTAAAAAAAGTGTGTGCTATAGCACACGAAAATCGTCGAAATAAGGGGTATGTGTTCTTCGGGGCTCTTTTGACATTTAAAATAGGTCGGACTAGACATGAGGGCCAACCAGATGCATAGCCAAGGTCTTGACGGACGTCCACAAAAATATTCGGCATTTTTGACATCGGAATACGGATCACCAAAAAATGGTGTGCTATAGCACATGAAAATCGTTGAAATGGGAGGTATGCACGCTTTGGGGCTCGTTTGACCTTTAAAATGGGTCGGAATGTCCGTGAGGGCCAACCGGCTGCATAGCCAAGGTCTTGATGGACGTCGACAAAAATTTTCGGTATTTTTAACGTTGGAATTCGGATCACCCAAAAAATGATGTGCTATAAAACACAAAAATCGTCAAAATGGGTGGTATGCGCGCTTCGGGGCTCGTTTGACCTTGAAAATGGGTCGGAATGTCCGTAAGGGCCAACCGGCTGTATAGCCAAGGTCTTTACAAACGTCCACAAAATGTTTTGGTATTTTTGACATCAGAATTCGGATCTTCCAAAAAATGGTGTGCTATAGCACACGAAAATCGTCGAAATGTGGGGTATGCTGCTTCGGGGCTCGTTTGACCTTTAAAATGTGTCAGAATGGCCGTGAGGACCAAGCAGCTGCATAGCCAAGGTCTTGACGGATGTCCACAAAAACATTCGGCATTTTTGATATCGGAATCCGGATCACCCAAAAAATGGTGTGCTATAGCACACGAAAATCGTCGAAGTGGGGGGTATGCGCGCTTCGAGGCTCGTTTGACCTTCAAAATAGGTCGTACTATCCGTGAGGGCCAACCGACTACATTCCAAAGTTCTTGACGGACGTCCACAAAAAAATTTGGCATTTTTAACGTCGGAATCCGGATCTCCCAAAAAATGGTGTGCTATAGCACATGAAAATCGTCGAAATGGGGGGTATGCCGCTTCGGGGATCCTTTGACCTTTAAAATGGGTCGGACTGGCCGTGAGGTCCAACCGGCTGCATAGCCAAGGTTTTAATGGACGTCCAAAAAAAATTTTGGCATTTTTGACGTCGGAATCGGATCACCCAAAAAATGGTGTGCTATAGCAAACTAAAATCATTGAAATGGGGGTATGCGCGCTTTGGGGCTCGTTTGACCTTTAAAATGGGTCAGACTGACCGTGAGGGTCTATCAGCTGCATAACTAAGTACTTGACGGACGTCCACAAAAAAATTTGTAGTTTTTTATGTCGTAATCGGATCACCCAAAAAATAGTGTTTTATAGCACACGAAAATCATCAAAATGCGGAGTATACGCGCTTCGGGGCTCGTTTGACCTTGAAAATGGGTCGGACTAGCCGTGAGGGCCAACTGGCTGCATAGACAAGGTCTTGACGGACATCCACAAAAAATGTCGGCATTTTTTACGTCGGAATCCGGATCTCCCAAAAAAATGGTGTGCTATAGCACTGGAAAATCGTCGAAATGGGGGGTATACGCATTTCGGGGCTCGTTTGAACTTTAAAATGGGTCAGACTGGTCGTGAGAGCCAACCGGCTGCAGAGTTAAGGTCTTGACGGACGTCCACAAAATGTTTCAGCATTTTTGACATCGGAATACGGATCTTCCAAAAAGTGGTGTGCTATAGCACAAGAAAATCATCAAAATGGGGGGTATGCCGCTTCGGGGCTCGTTTGACCTATAAAATTGGTCAAACTGGCCGTGAGGGCCAACCGGCTGCATAGCCAAGATCTTGAAGGACATCCACAAAAAATTTCAGCCTTTTTGACATCGGAATCCGGATCACCCAAAAATGGTATGCTATAGCACACGAAAATTGTCGCAATGGGGGGTATGCCACTTTGGGGCTCATTTGACCTTGAAAATGTGTCGGACTGGTCATGAGGACCAATATAGTCAAGGTCTTGACGGACGTCCACAAAGAATGTCGGCATTTTTAACTTTGGAATCCGGATGTCCAAAAAAATGGTGTGATAAAGCAAACGAAAATTGTTGAAATGGGGGGGTATGCGCGCTTAGGGGCTCATTTGACCTTTAAAATGGGTCGAAATGTTCGTGAGGGCCAACTGGCTACATAGCCAAGGTTTTGACGGACGTTCATAAAAATATTCGGCATTTTTGATGTTGAAATAAGGATCACCCAAAAAATGGTGTCATATAGCACACAAAAATGATCGAAATGGGGGGTATGCGCGCTTAGGGGCTCGTTTGACCTTTAAAATGGGTCGGAATGTTCGTGAGGGCCAACCGGATTCATAGCCAAGGTCTTTACGGACGTCCACAAAATTTTTTGGTATTTTTGACGTCGGAATCAGGATCACTCAAAAAATGATGTGCTATAGCACACAAAAATTGTTGAATTGGGGGGTATGCGCACTTCGAGGCTCGTTTGACCTTGAAAATGTGTCTGACTGGCCGGAGGGCCAATCGGATGCATTGCCAAGGTCTTGATGGACTTCTACAAAAACTTTCGGTATTTTTGAAATCCAAATCCGGATCTCCAAAAAAATAGTGTGCTATAGCACACGAAAATCGTCGAAATGGAGGGTATACGCGCTTCGGGGGTTGTTTGACCTTGAAAATAGGTCGGACTGGCCATGAGGGCCAACTGGCTGCATAGCCAAGGTCTTGATAAACGTCCACAAAACATTTCGACATTTCGGACATCAGAATCCGGATCACCTAAAAAATGGTGTGCGATAGCACACGAAAATCATCGAAATGGGGGGTATGCCGCTTCGGGGCTCGTTTGACCTTTACAATGGGTCGGACTGGCCGTGAGGTCCAACCGTCTGCATAGCCAAGGTCTTGACGGACGTTCACAAAAAATTTCGGCATTTTTGACGTCGGAATTGAATCACCCAAAAAATGGTGTGCTATAGCACATGAAAATCGTTGAAATGAGGGGTATACGCGCTTCGGGGATCGTTTGACCTTTAAAATGGGTCGGACTGACCGTGAGGGTCAACCAACTGCATAACTAAGTTCTTGTCGGACGTCCATAAAAAATTTCGGCATATTTTATTTTGGAATCGGATCATCTAAAAAATGGTGTGCTATAGCACACGAAAATCATCGAAATGCGGGGTATGCACGCTTCGAGGCTCGTTTGACCTTGGAAATGGGTCGGACTAGCCGTGAGGGACAACTGGCTACATAGCCAACGTCTTGACGCACGTCCATAAAAAATGTCGGCATTTTTGACATCGAAATCTGGATCTCCCAAAAAAATGGTGTGCTATAGCACAGGAAATTAATCAAAATGGGGGGTATGCGCGCTACTGGGCTCATTTGAACTTTAAAATGGGTCGGACTGGCCGTGAGGGCCAACCAGCTACATAGCCAAGGTCTTTACAGACGTCCACAAAAAGTTTCGGTATTTTTGACATTAGAATCCGGATCTTCCAAAAAATGGTGTCCTATAGCATACAAAAATCATCGAAATGGGGGTATGCCGCTTCGGGGCTCGTTTGACCTTTAGAATTGGTCGGAATGGCCGTGATGGCCAACCGGCTGCATAGCCAAGGTCTTGACGGACGTCCATAAAAAATTTCGACATTTTTGACGTCGGAATCCGGATCACCCAAAAATGGTGTGCTATAGCACACGAAAATCGTCGAAATGGGGGGTATGCCGCTTCGGGGATCGTTTGACCTTTAAAATTGGTCGGACTAGCCGTGAGGGCCAACCGGCTGCATAGCCAAGGTCTTGACGGATGTCCACAAAAATTTCGGCATTTTTAACGTTGGAATCATGATTTCCTAAAAAATGGTGTGATAAAGCAAACGAAAATTGTTGAAATGGGGGGTATGCGCGCCTAGGGGCTCGTTTGGCCTTTAAAATGGGTCAGAATGTTCGTGAGGGCCAACCAGATGCATATCCAAGGTCTTGACGAACGTCCACAAAATAATTCGACATTTTTGATGTCGGAATACGGATCACCCAAAAAATGGTCTGATATAGCATACGAAAATCATCGAAATGAGGGGTATGCGGGCTTCGGAGCTCGTTTTACCTTGAAAATGGGTCCGACTGGCCGTGAGGGCCAATCAGCTACATATCCAAGGTCTTTACAAACGTCCACAAAAAGTTTCGGTATTTTTGACATCAGAATCCGGATCTTCCAAAAAATGGTGTCTTATAGCACACGAAAATCATCGAAATGGGGGTATGCCGATTCGGGGCTCGTTTGACCTTTAAAATGGGCCAGACTGGATGTGAGGACCAAACAGCTGCATATCCTAGGTCTTGATGCACGTCCACAAAAAATATCAGAATTTTTGACGTCAGAATCCGGATCTCCCAAAAAAATGGTGTGCTATAGCACAGGAAATTCGTCGAAATGGGGGGTATGCGCGCTACGGGACTCATTTGAACTTTAAAATGGGTCGGACTGGCCGTGAGGTTCAAATGGATGCATAGCCAAGGTCTTGACGGACGTCCACAAAAAATTTCGACATTTTTGACGTCGGAATCCAGATCACCCAAAAATGGTGTGCTATAGCACAAGAAAATCGTCGAAATGGGGGGTATGCCGCTTCGGGGCTCGTTTGACCTTTAGAATTGGTCGGACTGGCCGTGAGGGCCAACCGGCTGCATAGCCAAGGTCTTGACGGACGTCCATAAAAAATTTCGGCATTTTTGACGTCGGAATCCGGATCACCCAAAAAGGGTGTGCTATAGCACACGAAAATCGTCGAAATAAGGGGTATGCCGCTTCGGGGCTCGTTTGACCTTGAAAATGGGTTGGAATGGTTGTGAGGGACAATTGGCTGCATAGCCAAGGTCTTGACGGATGTCCACAAAACATTTCGGCATTTTTAACGTCGGAATCATGATTTCCAAAAAAATGGTGTGATAAAGCAAACGAAAATTGTTTAAATGGGGGGTATGCTCACTTAGGGGCTCATTTGACTTTAAAATGGGTCGGAATGTTCGTGAGGGCCAACCGGATGCATAGCCAAGGTCTTGACGAACGTCCACAAAAAAATTCAACATTTTTTATGTTGGAATACGGATCACCCAAAAAATGGTGTGATATAGCATACGAAAATCATCAAAATGAGGGGTATGCGCGCTTTGGTGCTCGTTTGACCTTGAAAATGGGTCAGACTGGCCATGTGGGCCAACCAGCTACATAACCAAGGTCTTTACAGACGTCCAAAAAAAGTTTCGGCATTTTTGACATCAGAATCCGGATCTTCCAAAAAATGGTGTGCTCACATGAAAATCATCGAAATGGGGGTATGCCACTTCAGGTCTCGTTTGACCTTTAAAATGGGTCAGACTGGCCGTGAGGACCAAGCAGCTGCGTAGCCAAGGTCTTGACGGACGTCCACAAAAACATTTGGCATTTTTGACATTGGAATACGGATCACCCAAAAAATGGCGTGCTATAGCACACGAAAATCGTCGAAATGGGGGGTATGCGCGCTTCGGTGCTCGTTTGACCTTGAAAACGGGTCGGACTGTCCGTGAGGTCCAATGGGCTGCATAGCCAACGTCTTGACGGACGTCCACAAAAAATATCAGCATTTTTTGCATCAGAATCCGGATCTTTAAAAAAAGTGTGTGCTATAGCACACGAAAATCGTCGAAATAAGGGGTATGTGTGCTTCGAGGCTCTTTTGACATTTAAAATAGGTCGGAATGGAAATGAGGGCCAACCAGCTGCATATCCAAGGTCTTGACGGACGTCCACAAAAAAATTTGGCATTTTTGACATCGAAATACGGATCACCAAAAAATGGTGTGCTATAGCACATGAAAATCGTTGAAATGGGGGGTATGCACGCTTTGGGGCTCGTTTGACCTTTAAAATGGGTCGGAATGTCCGTGAGGGCCAACCAGCTGCATAGCCAAGGTCTTGACGGACGTCGACAAAAATTTTTGGTATTTTTAACGTTGGAATCCGGATCACCCAAAAAATGATGTGCCATAGAACACGAAAATCGTCGAAATGGGTGGTATGCGCGCTTCGGGGCTCGTTTGACCTTGAAAATGGGTCGGAATGGCCGTAAGGGCCAACCGGCTGCATAGCCAAGGTCTTTACAAACGTCCACAAAAAGTTTCGGTATTTTTGACATCAGAATCCGGATCTTCCAAAAAATGGTGTGCTATAGCACACGAAAATCGTCGAAATGTGGGGTATGCTGCTTCGGGGCTCGTTTAACCTTTAAAATGTGTCAGAATGGCCGTGAGGAGCTAGCAGCTGCATAGCCAAGGTCTTGACGGACGTCCACAAAAACTTTTGGCATTTTTGACATCGGAATCCGGATCACCCAAAAAATGGTGTGCTATAGCACACGAAAATCGTCGAAGTGGGGGGTATGCGCGCTTCGAGGCTCATTTGACCTTTAAAAAAGGTCGTACTATCCGTGAGGGCCAACCGAATACATTGAAAATTTCTTGACGGACGTCCACAAAAATATTTGGCATTTTTAACGTCGAAATCCGGATCTCCCAAAAAATGGTGTGCTATAGCACATGAAAATCGTCAAAATGGGGAGTATGCCACTTCGGGGATCCTTTGACCTTTAAAATGGGTCGGACTGGCCGTGAGGTCCAACCGGCTGCATAGCCAAGGTTTTAACGGACGTCCACAAAAAATTTTGGCATTTTTGACGTCGGAATCGGATCACCCAAAAAATGGTGTGCTATAGCAAACGAAAATCATTGAAATGGGGGTATGCGCGCTTCGGGGCTCGTTTGACCTGTAAAATGGGTCGGACTAACCGTGAGGGTCAATCAGCTGCATAACTAAGTTCTTGACGGACGTCCACAAAAAAATTCGGCGTTTTTTATGTCGTAATCGGATCACCCAAAAAATAGTGTTTTATAGCACACGATAATCATCAAAATGCGGAGTATACGCGCTTCGGGGCTCGTTTGACCTTGAAAATGGGTCGGACTAGCCGTGAGGGCCAACTGGCTGCATAGACAAGGTCTTGACGGACATCCACAAAAAATGTCGGCATTTTTTACGTCGAAATCCGGATCTCCCAAAAAAATGGTGTGCTATAGCACAGGAAAATCGTCGAAATGGGGGGTATACGCGTTTCGGGGCTCGTTTGAACTATAAAATGGGTCAGACTGGCCGTGAGATCCAACCGGCTGCAGAGTTAAGGTCATGACGGACGTCCACAAAATGTTTCAGCATTTTTGACATCGGAATACGGAATTCCAAAAAGTGGTGTGCTATAGCACAAGAAAATCGTCGAAATGTGGGGTATGCTGCTTCGGGGCTTGTTTGACCTATAAAATTGGTCAAACTGGCCGTGACGGCCAACCGGCTGCATAGCCAAGATCTTGAAGGACATCCACAAAAAATTTCAGCGTTTTTGACGTCGGAATCCGGATCACCCAAAAATGGTATGCTATAGCACACGAAAATCGTCGCAATGGGGGGTATGCCACTTTGGGGCTCATTTGACCTTGAAAATGTGTCGGACTGGTCAAGAGGGCCAATATAGTCAAGGTCTTTACGGACGTCCACAAAGAATGTCAGCATTTTTAACTTTGGAATCCGGATGTCCAAAAAAATGGTGTGATAAAGCTAACGAAAATTGTTGAAATGGGGGGGTATGCGCGCTTAGGGGCTCGTTTGACCTTTAAAATGGGTCGAAATGTTCGTGAGGGCCAACCGGCTGCATAGCCAAGGTTTTGACGGACGTTCATTAAAAAATTCGGCATTTTTGATGTCGAAATAAGGATCACCCAAAATATGGTGTCATATAGCACACAAAAATCATCGAGATGGGGGGTATGCGCGCTTAGGGGCTCGTTTGACCTTTAAAATGGGTCGGAATGTTCGTGAGGGCCAACCGGCTGCATAGCCAAGGTCTTTACGGACGTCCACAAAATTTTTTGGTATTTTTGACGTCGAAATCAGGATCACCCAAAAAATGATGTGCTATAGCACACAAAAATTGTTGAATTGGGGGGTATGCGCACTTCGAGGCTCGTTTGACCTTGAAAATGTGTCTGACTGGCCGGAGGACCAATCGGATGCGTTGCCAAGGTCTTGATGGACTTCTACAAAAACTTTCGGTATTTTTGAAATCCGAATCTGGATTTCCAAAAAAATAGTGTGCTATAGCACACGAAAATCGTCAAAATGGAGGGTATACGCGCTTCGGGGGTTGTTTAACCTTGAAAATGGGTCGGACTGTCCGTGAGGGCCAATGGGCTGCATAGCCAATGTCTTGACGGACGTCCACAAAACATATCGGCATTTTTGGCATCGGAATCCGGATCTTTAAAAAAAGTGTGTGCTATAGCACACGAAAATCGTCGAAATGAGGGGTATGTGTACTTTGGGGATCTTTTGACATTTAAAATAGGTCGGACTGGATGTGAGGGCCAACCAGTTGCATAGCCAAGGTCTTGACGGACGTCCACAAAAAAATTCGGCATTTTTGACGACGGAATACGGATCACCAAAAAAATGGTGTGCTATAGCACATGAAAATCGTTGAAATGGGGGGTATGCACGCTTTGGGGCTGGTTTGACCTTTAAAATGGGTCGGAATGTCCGTGAGGGACAACCGTCTGCATAGCCAAAGTCTTGACGGATGTCGACAAAAATATTTGGTATTTTTAACGTTGGAATCCGGATCACCCAAAAAATAATGTGCTATAGAACACGAAAATCATCAAAATGGGTGGTATGCGCGCTTCGGGGCTCGTTTGACCTTGAAAATGGGTCGGAATGGCCGTAAGGGCCAACCGGCTGCATATCCAAGGTCTTTACAGATATCCACAAAAAGTTTCGGTATTTTTGACATCAGAATCCGGATCTTCCAAAAAATAGTGTGCTATAGCACACGAAAATCGTCGAAATGTGGGGTATGCTGCTTCGGGGATCGTTTGACCTTTAAAATGTGTCAGACTGGCCGTGAGGACCAAGCAGCTGCATAGCCAAGGTCTTGACGGACGTCCACAAAAACTTTCGGCATTTTGGACATCGGAATTCGGATCACCCAAAAAATGGTGTGCTATAGCACACGAAAATCGTCGAAGAGGGGGGTATGCGCGCTTCGAGGCTCGTTTGACCTTTAAAATAGGCCGTACTATCCGTGAGGACCAAACGACTACATTTCAAAGTTCTTGACAGACGTCCACAAAACAATTTGCCATTTTTAACGTCGGAATCCAGATCTCCCAAAAAATGGTGTGCTATAGCACATGAAAATCATCGAAATGGGGGGTATGCCGCTTCGGGGATCCTTTGACCTTTAAAATGGGTCGGACTGGCCGTGAGGTCCAACCGGCTGCATAGCCAAGGTTTTAACAGACGTCCACAAAAAATTTTAGCATTTTTGACGTCGGAATCGGATCACCCAAACAATGGTGTACTATAGCAAATGAAAATCATTGAAATGGGGGTATGCGCGCTTCGGGGCTCGTTTGACCTTTAAAATGGGTCGGACTGACCGTGAGGGTCAATCAGCTGCACAACTAAGTTCTTGACGAACGTCCACAAAAAAATTCGGCATTTTTTATGTCGTAATTGGATCAGCCAAAAAATAGTGTTTTATAGCACACAAAAATCATCAAAATGCGGCGTATACGCGCTTTGGGGCTCGTTTGACCTTGAAAATGGGTCAGACTAGCCGTGAGGGCCAACTGGATGCATAGACAAGGTCTTGACGGACATCCACAAAAATTTCGGTTTTTTTACGTCGGAATCGGGATCTCCCAAAAAATGGTGTGCTATAGCATAGGAAAATCGTCGAAATGGGGGGTATACGCATTTCGGGGGTCGTTTGAACTTTAAAATGGGTCAGACTGGCCGTGAGAGCCTACCGGTTGTAGAGTTAAGGTCTTGACGGACGTCTACAAAACGTTTCAGCATTTTTGACATCGGAATACGGATCTTCCAAAAAGTAGTGTGCTATAGCACAAGAAAATCGTCGAAATGGGGGGTATGCCGCATCGGGGCTCGTTTGACCTTTAAAATTGGTCAGGATGGCCGTGAGGGCCAACCGGCTGCATAGCCAAGATCTTGAAGGACATCCATAAAAAATTTGAGCGTTTTTGACGTCGGAATCCGGATCACCCAAAAATTGTATGCTATAGCACACAAAAATTGTCGCAATGGGGGGTATGCCCCTTTGGGGCTCATTTGACCTTGAAAATGTGTCGGATTGGTCATGAGGGCCAATATAGTCAAGGTCTTGACGGACGTCCACAAAGAATGTCGGCATTTTTAACTTTGGAATCCGGATGTCCAAAGAAATGGTGTGATAAAGCAAACGAAAATTGTTGAACTGGGGGGTATGCGCGCTTAGGGTCTCGTTTGACCTTTAAAATGGGTCGAAATGTTCGTGAGGACCAACCGGATGCATAGCCAAGGTCTTGACGGACGTTCACAAAAAAATTCGGCATTTTTGATGTCGAAATAAGGATCACCCAAAAAATGGTGTCATATAGCACACAAAAATCGTCGAAATGGGGGGTATGCGCGCTTAGGGCCTCGTTTGACCTATAAAATGGGTCAGAATGTTCGTGAGGGCCAACCGGCTGCATAGCCAAGGTCCTTACGGACGTCCACAAAATTTTTTGGCATTTTGACGTCGGAATCAGGATCACACAAAAATTGTTGAAATGTGGGGTATGAACGCTTCGAGGCTCGTTTGACCTTGAAAATGTGTCTGACTGGCCGGAGGGCCAATCGGATGCATTGCCAAGGTCTTGATGGACTTCTACAAAAACTTTAGGTATTTTTGAAATCCGAATCCGGATCTCCAAAAAAATAGTGTGCTATAGCACACGAAAATCATCAAAATGGAGGGTATACGCGCTTCGGGGGTTGTTTGACCTTGAAAATGGGTCGGACTGGCCGTGAGGGCCAACTGGCTGCATAGCCAAGGTCTTGATAAACGTCCACAAAATATTTCGACATTTCGGACGTCGGAATTTGGATCTCCAAAAAAATGGTGTGCTATAGCACATAAAAATCATTGAAATGGGGGGTATGCCGCTTCGGGGCTCGTTTGACCTTTAAAATGGGTCGTACTGGCCGTGAGGTCCAACCGGCTGCATAGCCAAGGTCTTGACGGACGTCCACAAAAAATTTCGGCATTTTTGACTTCGGAATCGGATCACCCAAAAATGGTGTGCTATAGCACATGAAAATCGTTGAAATGAGGGGTATGCGCGCTTCGGGGATCGTTTGACCTTTAAAATGGGTCGGACTGACCGTGAGGGTCAACCAGCTGCATAACTAAGTTCTTGACGGACGTTCACAAAAAATTTCGGCATTTTTAATTTTGGAATCAGATCATCCAAAAAATGGTGTGCTATAGCACACGAAAATCATCGAAATGCTGGGTATGCACGCTTCGAGGCTCGTTTGACCTTGAAAATGGGTCGGACTAGCCGTGAGGGACAACTGGCTGCATAGTCAACGTCTTGACGCACGTCCATAAAAAATGTCGGCACTTTTGACGTCGAAATCCGGAACTCCCAAAAAAATGGTGTGCTATAGCACAGGAAATTCGTCGAAATGGGGGGTATGCGCGCTACGGGGCTCATTTGAACTTTAAAATGGGTCGGACTGGCCGTGAGGGCCAACCAGCTACATAGCCAAGGTCTTTACACACGTCCACAAAAAGTTTTGGTATTTTTGACATCAGAATTCGGATCTTCCAAAAAATGGTGTCCTATAGCACACGAAAATCATCGAAATGGGGGTATGCCGCTTCGGGGCTCGTTTGACCTTTAGAATTGGTCGGACTGGCCGTGAGGGCCAACCGGCTGCATAGCCAAGGTCTTGACGGACGTCCATACAAAATTTCGGCATTTTTGACGTCGGAATCCGGATCACCCAAAAATGGTGTGCTATAGCACACGAAAATCGTCAAAATGGGGGGTGCCGCTTCGGGGCTCGTTTGGCCTTTAGAATTGATCAGACTAGCCGTGAGAGCCAACCGGCTGCATAGCCAAGGTCTTGACGGATGTCCACAAAAATTTCGGGATTTTTAACGTTGGAATCATGATTTCCTAAAAAATGGTGTGATAAAGCAAACGAAAATTGTTGAAATGGGGGGTATGCGCGCTTAGGGGCTCGTTTGGCCTTTAAAATGGGTCGGAATGTTCGTGAGGGCCAACCAGATGCATAGCCAAGGTCTTGACGAACGTCCACAAAAATATTCGACATTTTTTATGTCAAAATACGGATCACCCCAAAAATGGTGTGATATAGTATACGAAAAAACATCGAAATGAGGGGTATGCGGGCTTCGGAGCTTGTTGACCTTGACAATGGGTCAGACTGGCCGTGAGGGCCAACCAGCTACATAGCCAATGTCTTTACAGAAGTCCACAAAAAGTTTCGGTATTTTTGACATCAGAATCCGGATCTTCCAAAAAATGGTGTGCTATAGCACACGAAAATCATCGAAATGGGGGTATGCCGCTTCGGGGCTCGTTTGACATTTAGAATTGGTCGGATAGGCCGTTAGGGCCAACCGGATGCATATCCAAGGTTTTAACGGACGTTCACAGAAAATTTTGGCATTTTTTGACGTCGGAATCGGATTACCCCAAAAATGGTGTGCTATAGCACAAAAATCATCGAAATGGGTGGTATGCGTGATTAGGGGCTCGTTTTACCTTTAAAATGGGTGGGAATGTTCATGAGGGCCAACCAGATGCATAGCCAAGGTCTTGACGAATGTCCACAAAAAGTTTGGCATTTTTGACATCGTAATCTGATTACCCAAAAAATGGTGTGCTATAGCACACGAAAATCGTCGAAATGGGGGGTATGCGCGCTTAGGGGCTCGTTTGACCTTTAAAATGGGTGGGAATGTTCATGAGGGCCAACCGGCTGCATAGAGAAGGTCTTGACGGACGTCCACAAATCATTTTGGCATTTATGACGTCGGAATTCGGATCACCCAAAAAATGGTGTGCTATAGCACAAACATCGTCAAAATGGGGGGTATGCGCTTCGGGGCTCGTTTGACCTTGAAAATGTATCTGACTGGTCGTGAGGGCCAACCATATGTATTGCCAAGGTCTTGATGGATGTCCATAAAAAATTTCGGCATTTTTGACGTTGAAATCCGAATCTCCCAAAAAATGGTGTGCTATAGCACTGGAAAATCGTCAAAATGGGGGGTATGCGCGATTATGAGCTCGTTTGACCTTCAAAATGGGTCGGACTGGCCGTGAGGGCAAACCGGCTACATAGCCAAGGTCTTGACGGACGTCCACATAAAATTTCGGCATTTTTGACGTCGGAATACGGATCACCCAAAAAATGGTGTGATATAGCACACGAAAATCATCAAAATGGGGGGTATGCGAGCTTAGGGGCTCGTTTGACCTTTAAAATGGGTTGGAATATTCGTGAGGGTCAACTGGCTGCATAGCAAAGGTCTTGACGGACGTCCACAAAACATTTCGGCATTTTTGACGTCGGAATCCAGATCACCCAAAAAATAGTGTGCTATAGCACACGAAAATTGTCGAAATGGGGGGTATGCGCACTTTGGGGCTCGTTTAACCTTGAAAATAGGTTGGAATGGCCGTGAGGGAAACAGAATGTATATCCAAGGTCTTCATAGACGTCTACAAAAAATTTCTACATTTTTGACGTCGGAATCTGGATCTCCAAAAAATGGTGTGCTAAAGCACACGAAAATCATTAAAATGGGGGGTATGCACGCTTCGGGGCTCGTTTGAACTTTAAAATATGTCAGAGTGGCCGTGAGGGCCAACAGTCTACATAGACAAGGTCTTGACGGACGTCCACAAAAAATTTCGGCATTTTTGACGTCGAAATCTAGATCTCCCAAAAAATGGCGTGCTATAGCACACGAATATCATCGAAATGGGGGGTATGCTGCTTCGGGTCTCGTTTGACCTTTAAAATGGGTCGGACTGGACATGACGTCCAACCGGCTGCATAGCCAAGGTCTTGACGGACAACCCCAAAAAAATTCGGCATTTTTGACATCGGAATCGGATCACCCAAAAATGGTGTGCTATAGCACACAAAAATCGTTTAAATGGGAGGTATGCGCGCTTCGGGCTTGTTTGACCTTTAAAATGGGTCGGACTGGCCGTGAGGGACAACCGGCTAGATAGCCAAGGTCTTGACAGACGTCCACAAAAAATTTAGACATTTTTGATGTCAAAATTCGGATCAATCAAAAAATGGTGTGCTATAGCACACGAAAATCGTCGAAATGGGGGGTATGCCGCTTTTGGGCTCGTTTGACCTTGAAAATGGGTCGGACTGGCCGTGAGGGCCAATCGGCTACAAAGATAAGGTCTTGACGGATGTCCACAAAAAATTCAGAATTTTTGACGTCGGAATCCGGATCTCCAAAAAAATGGTATGCTATAGCACACGAAAATCGTCGAAATAAGGGGTATGCGCGCTTTGGGGCTCATTTGACCTTTAAAATAGGTTAGACTAGCCGTGAGGGCCGACCGGCTGCATAGCCAAGGTTTTCACGAACGTCCACAAAAACATTCGGCATTTTTGACGTCTGAATACGGATCACCCAAAAAATGGTGTGCTAGAGCACACGAAAATTATTGAAATGGGGGATAAGCGCGCTTCGAGGCTCGTTTGACCTTTAAAATGGGTCAGACTTTCCGTGAGGTCCAACCTGCTGCAAAGCCAAGGTTTTGACGGACTTCCACAAAAAAAATTTGCATTTTTTATGTCGAAATCCTGATCTTCAAAAAAATGCTGTGCTATAGCACACGAATATCGTCAAAATGGGGGGTATGTGCTCTTCGGGGCTCATTTGACCTTGAAAATGGGTCTGACTGGCCGTGAGGGCCAACCGGCTGCATTGCCAAGGTCTTGATGGACTTCCACAAAACTTTTCGGTATTTTTAACGTCAAAATCCGAATCTCCAAAAAAAATAGTGTTCTATAACACACGAAAATCATCGAAATGGAGGGTATGCGCTCTTCAGGGCTCGTTTGACCTTGAAACTGGGTTTGACTGGCCGTGAGGGTCAACCGGCTGCATTGCCAAGGTCTTGATGACCTTCCACAAAAATTTTCGGCATTTTTGACGTCGGAATCCGGATCTCCAAAAAAATGGTGTGCTATAGCACACGAAAATCGTCAAAATGGGGGTATACGCGCTTTGGGGGTCGTTTGACCTTAAAAATGGGTCGGACTGGCCGTGAGGGACAACCGGCTGCATAGCCAAGTTCTTGATGGACGTCCACAAAAAGTTTCGACATTTTTGACGTCGAAATCCGGATCACCAAAAAAATGGTGTGCTATAGCACACGAAAATCATCGAAATAGGGGGTATGCATGCTTCGGGGATCAATAGACATTGAAAATAGGTCAGACAAGCCGTTAGGGCCAACCGTCTACATAGCCAAGGTCTTGACGGACGTCCACAAAAATTTTTGGCATTTTTAACGTTGAAATTCGGATCACCCAAAAAATAGTGTGCTATAGCACACGAAAATCGTCGAAATGGGAGGTATGCGCGCTTCGGGACTCGTTTGACCTTGAAAATGGATCAGACTGGCCGTGAGGTCCAACCAGCTGCATAACTAAGGTCTTGACGGACGTCCACAAAAAATTTGGCATTTTTTATGTGGAATGGGATCACCCAAATAAATGGTGTTCTTTATCACACGAAAATCGTCGAAATGCGGGGTATGCGCGCTTTGGGGTTTGTTTGACCTTTAAAATGGGTCAGACTAGCCGTGAGGGCCAACCGGCTGTACATCCAAGTTCTTGACAGACGTCCACAAAAAATGTCGGCATTTTTGACGTCGGAATCCGGATTTCCCAAAAAATGGTGTGCTATAGGAAAATCATCGAAATGGGGGGTATGCCGCTTCGGGGCTCGTTTTACCTTGAAAATGGGTCGGACTGGCCGTGAGGGCCAACCAGCTGTATAACTAAGGTCTTGACGGATGACCACAAAAAATTTCGGCGTTTTTTATGTGGAATCGGATCACCCAAAAAATGGTGTGCTTTAGCACACGAAAATCGTCGAAATGCAGGGTATGCGCGCTTCGGGGCTTGTTTGAACTTTATAATGGGTCGGACTGGCCGTGAGGGCAAACAGGCTGCATAGCCAAGCTCTTGATGGACGTTCTCAAAAAATGTCAGCATTTTTGACGTCGGAATCCAGATTTCCCAAAAAATGGTGTGCTATACGAAAATCATCGAAATGGGGGGTATGCCGCTTTGGGGCTCGTTTTACCTTGAAAATGGGTCGAACTGGCCGTGAGGGCCAACCAGTTGCATAACAAAGGTCTTGACGGACGACCACAAAAAAATTTGGCATTTTTTATGTGGAATCGAATTACCCAAAAAATGGTGTGCTTTAGCACACAAAAATCATCGAAATGCAGGGTATGCGCGCTTCGGGGCTCGTTTGAACTTTAAAATGGGTCAGACTGGCCGTGAGGGCAACCCGGCTGCATTGCCAAGGTCTTGACGGACGTGCTCAAAAAATGTCGGCATTTTTGACGTCAGAATCTGAATTTCCCAAAAAATGGTGTGCTATAGCACACGAAAATCATCGAAATGGGGGGTATGTCGCTTCGGGGCTCGTTTGACCTTGAAAATGGGTCGGATTGGCTATGAGGACCAACCGACTGCCTAGCCAAGGTCTTGATGGACGTCCACAAAATATTTCGGCATTTTTGACGTCGGAATCCGGATCTCCAAAAAAATGGTGTGCTATAGCACACGAAATCATCGAAATGAGGGCTATGCGCGCTTCAGGGCTCATTTGACCTTTAAAATAGGTTGGACTAGCTATGAGGGACGACAGGCTGCATAGACAAGGTCTTGATGGACGTCCACAAAGCATAGCGAAGGTCTTGACGGATGTCCACAAAAAATTTCGGCATTTTTGACGTCGGAATACGGATCACCAAAAAAATGGTGTTCTTTAGCACACGGAAATTATTGAAATGGGGGGTAAGCGCGCTTCGGGGGTCGTTTGACCTTGAAAATGGGTCGGACTGGTCGTGAGGGCCATCCAGCTGCATAGCAAAGGTCTTGACGGACGTCCACAAAAAATTTCGGCATTTTTGACGTCGCAATCCGGATCACCCAAAATATGGTGTGCTATAGCACACGAAAATCATTGAAATGGGGGGTATGCGCACTTCGGGGCTCGTTTGACCTTGAAAATGGGTCAAAATGTTTGTGAGGGCCAACCAGCTGTATAGCCAATATCTTGACGGACGTCCACAAAACATTTCAGCATTTTTGACATCGGAATCTGGATCACCCAAAGAATGGTGTGCTATAGCACACAAAAATTATCGAAATAGGGGGTATGGGCTCTTCGGGGCTCGTTTGACCTTGAAAATGTGTCTGACTGTCCGTGAGGGCTAACGGCTGCATAGCCAAGGTATTGATGGACTTTCACAAAAAATTTCGGTATTTTTAACGTTGGAATCCGGATCTCTAAAAAAATAGTGTGTTATAGCACACGAAAATCATCGAAATGGAGGGTATACGCGCTTCAGGGGTCGTTTGACCTTGAAAATGGGTCGAACTGGCCGTGAGGGCCAACCGGCTGCATAGCAAAGGTCTTGACGGACGTCCACAAAAAATTTTGGCATTTTTGACATCGGAATCCGGATCACCCAAAAAATGGTGTGCTATAGCACACGAAAATCGTCGAAATGGAGGGTATGCGCTCTTCGGGGGTCGTTTGACCTTGAAAATGGGTCTGACTGGCCGTGAGGGACAACCGGCTGCATTGCTAAGGTCTTGATGGACTTCAACAAAAAATTTCGCATTTTTGACGTCGGAATCCGTATCTCCAAAAAATGGTGTGGTATAGCACACGAAAATCGTCGAAATAGGGGGTATACGCGCTTCGGGGTCGTTTGACCTTGAAAATGGGTCGGAATGGAAGTGAGGGCCAACCGGATGCATAGCCAAGTTCTTGACGGACGTCCACAAAAAGTTTCGGCATTTTTGACGTCGAAATCCGAATCACCAAAAAAATGGTGTGCTATAGCACACGAAAATTGTCGAAATGGGGGGTAACGCGCTTCAGGGCTTGTTTGACCTTGAAAATGGATCGGATAGGCTGTTAGGGCCAACGACTGCATACCCAAGGTCTTGACGGACGTCCACAAAAAATTTCGGCATTTTTGACGTTGAAATACGGATCACCCAAAAAATGGTGTGCTATAGCACACGAAAATCGTCAAAATGGAGGGTATGCGCGCTTCAGGGCTTGTTTGACCTTGAAAATGGGTCACATTGGCCGTGAGGGTCAACCAGGTGCATAACTAAGGTCTTGACAGACTCCACAAAAAATTTCGGCATTTTTTATGTCAGAATCGAATCACCCAAAAAATGATGTGCTATAGCACACGAAAAGTGTCGAAATGCAGGGTATGCGCGCTCGGGGTTTGTTTTACCTTGAAAATGGGTCAGACTAGCCATAAGGGCCAACTGGCTGCATAGCCAAGGTCTTGACGGATGTCCACAAAAAATGTCGGCATTTTTGACATTGGAATCCGGATCTCCCAAAAAATGGTGTGCTATAGCACAGGAAAATCATTGGAATGGGGGGTATGCGCACTTCGAGACTCGTTTGAACTTTAAAATGGGTCGGACTGGCCGTGAGGGACAACCGGCTGCATAGCCAAGGTCCATACGGACGTCCACAAAAAGTTTCGGCATTTTTGATATCGGAATCTGGATCTTCCAAAAAATGGTGTGCTATAACACCCAAAAATCATCGAAATGGGGGTATGCCGCTTTGGGGATCGTTTGATCTTTAAAATGGGTCGGACTGGCCGTGAGGGCCAACTGGCTGGATAACCATGGTCTTGACGGACGTCCACAAAATATTTCAAGATTTTTGACGTTGGAATCTGGATCACCCAAAAAATGGTGTGTTATAGCACACGAAAATCGTCGAAAGGGGGGTATGCGCGCTTAGGGGCTTGTTTGACCTTTAAAATTGGTCGGAATGTTCGTGAGGGCCAACCGGATGCATAGACAAGGTCTTGACGGACGTCCACAAAAACTTTTGGCATTTTTGACATCGCAATCCGGATCACCCCAAAAATGGTGTGCTATAGCACACAAAAATCGTTAAAATGGGGGGTATGCGCGCTTCGGGACTCGTTTGACCTTGAAAATATGTCTGAATGGCCGTGAGGGCCAACCGGCTACATTGCCAAGGTCTTAATAGACTTCCACAAAAAGTTTTGGTATTTTTGATGTCGGAATCCGGATCTCCAAAAATATGGTGTGCTATATAGCACACGAAAATCGTCGAAATGGAGGGTATACGCGCTTCGGGGGTCGTTTAACCTTGAAAATGGGTCATATTGGCCGTTAGGGCCAACCGTCTGCATAGCAAAGGTCTTGACGGACGTCCACGAAAAATTTCGGCATTTTTGACGTTGGAATCTGGATCACCCAAAAAATGGTGTGCTATAGCACACTAAAATCATCAAAATGGGGGTATGTATACTTCGGGGCTCGTTTGACCTTGAAAATAGGTCGGAATGGGTGTGAGGGCCAATCGGATGCATAGCCAAGGTCTTCACAAACGTCCACATAAAGGTTCTGAATTTTTGATGTCGAAATCCAGATCTGCAAAAAAATGGTGTGCTATAGCACACAAAAATCGTCGAAATAGAGGTATGCGCGCTTCGGGGCTCGTTTGAACTTTAAAATATGTTGGACTGGCCGTGAGGGCCAACCGTCTACATAGCCATGGTCTTGACAAACATCCACAAAAAATTTAAGTATTTTTGACATCGGAATCTAGATCTCCCAAAAAATGGCGTGCTATGGCACACGAATATTATTGAAATGGGGGGTATGCCGCTTCGGGGCTCGTTTGACCTTTAAATTGGGTCGGACTGGCCGTGAGGTCCAACCGGCTGCATAACCAAGGTCTTGATGGACCTCCACAAAAAATTTCAGCGTTTTTGACGTCGGAATCGGATCACCCAAATGCACACAAAAATTGTTAAAATGGGGGGTATGCGCGCTTCGGGGCTTGTTTGACCTTTAAAATGGGTCAGACTGGCCGTGAGGGCCATTTGGCTGCATAGCCAAGGTCTTGACAGACGTCCACAAAAAGATTTGGCATTTGGACTTCGGAATTCGGATTACCCAAAAAATAGTGTGCTATAGCACACAGAAATCATCTAAATGGAGGGTATGCCACTTCGGGGCTCGTTTGACCTTGAAATGGGTTGGACTGGCCGTGATGTCCAACCGGCTGCATATCCAAGGTCTTGACGGACGTCCACAAAAATTTTTGGCATTTTTGACGTTGAAATCTGGATCTCCAAAAAAATGGTGTGCTGTAGCACACGAAAATCGTCGAAATGAGGGGTATGTGCGCTTCAGGGCTTGTTTGACCTTGAAAATGGGTCTGACTGGCCGTGAGGTCCAACCGGCTGCATTGCCAAGGTCTTGATGGACTTCCACAAAAAAAATCGGCATTTTTGACGTCGGAATCCAGATCACCAAAAAAATTGTGTGCTATAGCACACGAAAATCATCGGAATGGGGGGTATGCCCGCTTTGGGGCTCGTTTGACCTTGAAAATAGGTCGTATCGGCCATTAGGGCCAACGGCTACATAGCCAAGGTCTTGACGAACGTCCTCAAAAAAGTTCGGCATTTTTGACGTCGGAATCCGGATCACCAAAAAAATGGTGCGCTATAGCACACGAAAATCATCGAAATGGGGTGTATGCGTGCTTTGGGGCTCGTTTGACCTTGAAAATAGGTCGTACTAGATGTTAGGGACAACCGGCTTCATAGCCAAGGTCTTGAAGGAATTCCACTAAAAATTTCGGCATTTTTAACTTCGCAATCTGGATCTCCAAAATAATGGTGTGCTATAGCACACGAAAATCGTCAAAATAGGGGGTATGCCGCTTCGGGGCTCGTTTGACCTTGAAAATGGGTTAGACTGGCCGTGATGGCCAACCGGCTGCATATCCAAGGTCTTGTTGGACGTCCACAAAAATTTTCGGCATTTTTGACGTTGGGATCCGGATCTCCAAAAAAATAGTGTGCTATAGCACACAAAAATCGTCGAAATAAGGGGTATGCGCGCTTCGGGGCTCGTTTGACCTTGAAAATGGGTCTGACAGGCCGTGAGGTCCAACCAGCTGCATTGCCAATGTCTTGATGGACTTCCACAAAATAATTCGGCATTTTTGACGTCGGAATCTGGATCTCCATAAAAATGGTGTGCTATAGCACACGAAAATTGTCGAAATGGGGGGTATACGCGCTTCGGGGGTTGTTTGACCTTGAAAATGGGTCGGACTGGCCGTGAGGGCTAAAAGGCTGCATAGCCAAGTTCTTTACGGACTTCCACAAAAAATTTGGCATTTTTGACGTCGGAATCCGGATCACCAAAAAAATGGTGTGCTATAGCACAGGAAAATCATCGAAATAGGGGGTATGCACGCTTCGGGGCTCGTTTGACATTGACAATAGGTCGTACAGGACGTTAGGGCCAACGTCTGCATAGCCAAGGTCTTGACGGACGTCCTAAAAAAATTTCGGCATTTTTGACGTCAGAATCCGGATCACCAAAAAAATGGTGTGCTATAGCACACGAAAATCATCAAAATGGGGTGTATGCGCGCTTCGGGGCTCGTTTGACCTTGAAAATGGGTCGTACTAGATGTTAGGGACAACCGGCTGCATAGCCAAGGTCTTGACGGAATTCCACTAAAAATTTTGGCATTTTTAACGTCAGAATCCGGATCTCCAAAATAATGGTGTGCTATAGCGCACGAAAATTGTTGAAATAGGGGATATGCGCGCTTCGGGGCTCGTTTGACCTTGAAAATGGGTCTGACTGGCCGTGAGGTCCAACCGGCTGCATTACCAATGTCTTGATGGACTTCCACAAAATAATTCGGCATTTTTGACGTCGGAATCTGGATCTCCATAAAAATGGTGTGCTATAGCACACGAAAATCATCAAAATGGGGGGTATACGCGCTTCGGGGGTTGTTTGACCTTAAAAATGGGTCGGACTGGCCGTGAGGGCTAAAAGGCTGCATAGCCAAGGTCTTGACGGACGTCCTAAAAAACTTTCGGCATTTTTGACGTCAGAATCCGGATCACCAAAAAAATGGTGTGCTATAGCACACGAAAATCATCAAAATGGGGTGTATGCGCGCTTCGGGGCTCGTTTGACCTTGAAAATGGGTCGTACTAGATGTTAGGGACAACCGGCTGCATAGCCAAGGTCTTGACGGAATTCCACTAAAAATTTTGGCATTTTTAACGTCAGAATCCGGATCTCCAAAATAATGGTGTGCTATAGCGCACGAAAATTGTTGAAATAGGGGGTATGCGCGCTTTGGGGATCGTTTGACCTTTGAAATGGGTTGTACTAGCCGTGAGGGACAACTGGCTGAATCACCAAGGTATTGACGGACGTCCACAAAAAATTTCGGCATTTTTGACGTCGGAATTTGGATCTTCAAAAAAATGGTGTGCTATATCACACGAAAATCGTCGAAATGGGGGGTATGCGCGCTTCGGGGCTCGTTTGACCTTGAAAATGGATCGGAATGGCCGTGAGGACAACCGGCTGCATAGCCAATGTCTTGACGGACGTCCACAAAAATTTCGGCATTTTTGACGTCAGAATCGGATTACCCAAAAATGGTGTGCTATAGCACACGAAAATTATTAAAAAGGGGGGTATGCGCGCTTTGGGGCTCGTTTGACCTTTAAAATGGGTCGGACTGGCCGTGAGGGCCAACCGGCTGCATAGCTAAGGTCTTGACGGACTTCCACAAAAACATTCTGCATTTTTGACATCGGAATTCGGATCACCCAAAAAATAGCCAAGTTCTTAATGGACGTCCAAAAAATGTTTTGGCACTTTTGATGTCGGAATCCGTATCACCAAAAAAATGGCGTGCTATAGCACACGAAAATCATCGAAATAGGGGTTATGCGTGCTTCGAGGCTTGTTTGATCTTGAAAATGGGTCGTACAGGCCGTTAGGGCCAACGGCTGCATTGCCAAGGTCTTGACGGACGTCCTCAAAAAATTTCGGCATTTTTGACGTCAGAATCCGGATCACCAAAAAAATGGTGTTCTATAGCACACGACTATCGTCGAAATGGGGTGTATGCGCGCTGTGGCGCTTGTTTGACCTTGAAAATGGGTCGTACTAGATGTTAGGGACAATCGGCTGCATAGCCAAGGTCCTGACGGACTTCCACTAAAAATTTTGGCATTTTTGACGTCGGAATCCGGATCTCCAAAATAATGGTGTTCTATAGCACACGAAAATCATCGAAATAGGGGGTATGTGCGCTTTGGGGTTCGTTTGACCTTTAAAATGGGTTGTACTAGCCGTGAGGGCCAACCGGTTGAATCGCCAAGGTATTGACGGACGTCCACAAAAAAATTTGGCATTTTTGACGTCGGAATTTGGATCACCAAAAAAATTGTGTGTTATAGCACACGAAAATTGACGAAATGGGGGTTATGCACGCTTAAGGGATTGTTTGACCTTGAAAATGGGTCGGGCTGGCCGTGAGGGCCAACCGACTGCATAGAACAAGTCTTGACGGACGTAAAAAAAAAAATCGGCATTTTTGACGTCGGATTTGGATCACCCAAGAAATGGTGTGCTATAGCAAACGGAAATCATTGAAATGGGGGGTATGCGCGCTTTGGGGCTCATTTGACCTTTAAAATAGGTAGGATTGGCTCTGAGGGCCAACTGGCTGCATGTCCAAGGTCTTGATGGACGTCCACAAAACATTTCAACATTTCGGACGTCAGAATTCGGATCTCCAAAAAAATTGGTGCGCTATAGCACACGAAAATCATTGAAATGGCGGGTATGGGCAATTCGGGGCTTGTTTGACCTTGAAAATGGGTCGGACTGGCCGTGAGGGCCAACCATCTGCATAGACAAGTTCTTGAAAGACGTCCATAAAAATATTTGGCATTTTTGACGTCGGAATCCGGATCACCAAAAAAAGGTGTGCTATAGCACACGAAAATCGTTGAAATGGAGGGTATGCACGCTTCGGGGCTCGTTTCACCTTGAAAATGGGTCGTACAGGCCGTAAGGGCAACCCCTGCTGCATAGCCAAGGTCCTGACGGACGTCCACAAAAACATTTGACGTTTTTGAAGTCGGAATCAGGATCATCCAAAAAATGGTGTACTATTGCACACAAAAATCGTCGAAATAGGGGTATGCGCGCTTTCGAGCTCATTTGACCTTGAAAATGGGTAGGACTAGCAGTTAGAGACAACCGGCTGCATAGCCAATGTCCTAATGGATGTCCACAAAAGATTTCGGCATTTTTGACGTCGGAATCTGAATCTCCAAAAAAATGGTGTGCTAGCACATGAAAATCGTCGAAATGAGGGGTGTGCACGCTTTGGGGCTCTTTTGACCTTAAAAATGGGTCTGACTGGATGTGAGGTCCAACCGTCTACATTGCCAAAAAAATTATGTGTTATAGCACACGAAAATTGACGAAATGGGGGTTATGCGCGCTTCAGAGCTCGTTTGACCTTGAAAATGGGTCGGACTGGCCGTGATGGCCAACCAACTGCATAGCACAATCTTGACGGATGTACAAAAAAAATTCGGCGTTTTTGTCGTTGGATTCGGATCACCCAAGAAATGGTGTGCTATATCACACAAAAATCATTGAAATGGGGGGTATGCGCGCTTCAGGGCTCGTTTGACCTTTAAAATGGGTCGGACTGTCTGTGAGGGCCAACCGACTGCGTAGCACAATCTTGACGGACGTCCAAAAAAAATATTCGGCGTTTTTGACGTCGGATTCGGATCACCCAAGAAATGGTGTGCTATACCACACAAAAATCATTAAAATGGGGGGTATGCGCGCTTCGAGGCTCGTTTGACCTTTAAAATGGGTAGGATTAGCTGTGAGGGCCAACTGGATGCATAGGCAAGGTGTTGATGGACGTCCACAAAAAATTTCGACATTTCGGACATCGGAATTCGGATTTCCAAAAAAATAGTGTGCTATAGCAAACGAAAATTGTTGAAATAGCGGGTATGCACGCTTCGGGGCTTGTTTGACCTTGAAAATGGGTCGGACTGGCCGTGAGGGCCAACTGACTGCATAGCCAAGTTCTTGACGGACGTCCACAAAAGGTTTTGGCATTTTTGACGTCGGAATCCGAATCACCAAAAAAAAAGGTGTGCTACACATGAAAATCGTCGATATGGGGGGTTTGCGCGCTTCGGGGCTCGTTTGACCTTGAAAATGAGTCACACTGGCCATGAGTGCAACCGGCGGTGTAGCCAAGGTCTTGACGGACGTCCACAAAAGATTTCGGTATTTTTGACGTCGAAATCTGGATCTCCATAACAATGGTGTGCTATAGCACACGAAAATCATCAAAATAGGGGGGTATGCGCTCTTCGGGGGTCGTTTGACCTTGAAAATGGGTCTGACTGGCCGTGAGGTCCAACCAGCTGCAAAGACAAGTTCTTGAAGGACGTCCACAAAAAGTTTTTGCATTTTTGACATCGGAATCCGGATCACCAAAATAATAGTGTGCTATAACACACGAAAATCATCAAAATGGGGGGTATGCGCGCTTCGGGCCTCGTTTGACCTTGAAAATGGGTCAGACAGTCTGTTAGTGCCAATCGGCTATATAGCCAAGGTCTTGAAGAACGTCCACAAAAAAATTCGGCATTTTTGATGTCGGAATCCGGATCTCCCAAAAAATGGTGTGCTTTAGCACACGAAAATCGTCGAAATGGGGGGTATGCCGCTTTTGGGCTCGTTTGACAATTAAAATGGGTCGGACTGGCCGTGAGGGCCAACCGGCTACAAAGCCAAGGTCTTGATGGATGTCCACAAAAAATTTAGAATTTTTGACGTAGGAATCCTGATCTCCAAAAAAATGGTGTGCTATAGCACACAAAAATCGTCGAAATGAGGGGTATGCGCACTTTGGGGCTCATTTGACCTTTAAAATAGGTTGGATTGGCCGTGAGGGCCGACCGGCTGCATAGCCAAGGTTTTCACGAACGTCCACAAAAAAATTCGGCATATTGGACGTCGGAATACGGATCACCCAAAAACTGGTGTGCTATAGCACACGAAAATTGTTGAAATGGGGTATAAGCGCGCTTTGGGGCTCGTTTGACCTTTAAAATGGGTCAGACTTTCCGTGAGGTCCAACCGGCTGCATAACCAAGGTTTTGACGGACTTCCACAAAACAATTTGGCATTTTTGATGTCGGAATCCTGATCTCAAAAAAAATAGTGTGTTATAGCACACGAAAATCGTCAAAATGGGGGGTATGTGCTCTTTGGGGCTCGTTTGACCTTGAAAATTGGTCTGACTGGCCGTGAGGGCCAACCGGATGCATTGCCAAGGTCTTGATGGACTTCCATAAAAAAATTTGGCATTTTTGACGTCGCAATCCGGATCTCCAAAAAAATGGTGTGCTATAGCACACGAAAATCATCAAAATGGGGGGTATACGCGCTTTGTGGGTCGTTTGACCTTAAAAATGGGTCGGACTGGCCGTGAGGGCCAACCGGCTGCATATCCAAGGTCTTGACGGACGTCCATAAAAAAGTCTGCATTTTTTATGTTGGAATTCGGATCACCCAAAAAATGGTGTGCTATAGGACACGAAAATCATCGAAATGGCGGGTATGCGCGCTTCGGGGCTCGTTTTACCTTGAGAATGGATCAGACTGGCCGTGAGGGCCAACAAGCTGCATATCTAAGGTCTTGACGGACGTCCACAAAAAAGTTCGGCATTTTTATGTGGAATCAGATAACCCAAAAAATGGTGTGCTTTATCACACGAAAATCGTCAAAATGCGGGGTATGTGCGCTTCGAGGCTCATTTGAACTTTAAAATGGGTCTGACTGGCCGTGAGGGCCAACCGGCTGCATAGCCAAGGTCTTGACGGACGTCCACGAAAAATGTCAGCATTTTTGACGTCGAAATCCGGATTTCCCAAAAAATGGTGTGCTATAGCACACGAAAATCACTGAAATGGGAGGTATGCCGCTTCGGGACTCGTTTTACCTTGAAAATGGGTCGGACTGGCCGTGAGGGCCAACCAGCTGCATAACTAAGGCCTTGACGGACGACCACAAAAAAATTTGGCATTTTTTATGTGGAATCGGATCACCCAAAAAATGGTGTGCTTTAGCACACGAAAATTGTCCAAATGCAGGGTATGCGCGCTTCGGGGCTCATTTGAACTTTAAAATGGGTCGGACTGGCCGTGAGGGCAAACCGGATGCATAGCCATGGTCTTGACGGATGTCCACAAAAAATATCAGCATTTTTGACATCAGAATTTGGATTTCCCAAAAAATGGTGTGCTATACAACACGAAAATCATCAAAATAAGGGGTATGCCGCTTCGGGGCTTGTTTGACCTTGAAAATGGGTCGGACTGGCTGTGAGGGCCAACCGATTGCATAGCCAAGGTCTTGATGGACGTCCACAAAAAATTTTGTCATTTTTGACGTCGGAATCCGGATGTCCAAAAAAATGATGTGCTATAGCACACGAAATCGTCGAAATGAGGGGTATGCACGCTTCGGGGCTCATTTGACCTTTTAAATAGGTTGGACTGGCCGTGAGGGCCGACCGGCTGCATAGCCAAGGTCTTGATGGACGTCCACAAAGCATATCCAAGGTCTTGACGGACGTCCAGAAATAATTTCGGCATTTTTGACGTTGGAATACGGATCACCCAAAAAATGGTGTTCTTTAGCACACGAAAATTATTGAAATGGGGGGTATGCGCGCTTCGGGGCTCGTTTAATCTTCAAAATGGGTCTGACTGGCCGTGAGGGCCAACCGGCTGCATAGCCAAGGTTTTGAAGGACTTCCACAAAAAATTTCGGTATTTTTAACATTGGAATCCGGATCTCCAAAAAAATGGAGTGCTATAGCACATGAAAATTGTCGAAATAAAGGGTATACGCATTTCGGGGGTCGTTTGACCTTTAAAATTGGTCGGACTGGCCGGGAGGACCAACCGGCTGCATAGCAAAGGTCTTGACGGACGTCAACAAAAAACTTTGGCATTTTTGACGTCGCAATCTGAATGACCCAAACAATGGTGTGCTATAGCACACTAAAATCGTTGAAATGGGGGGTATGCGCACTTCGTGGCTCGTTTGACCTTGAAAATGGGTCAGAATGTTTGTGAGGGCCAACCGGCTGCATAGCCAAGGTCTTTACGGACGCCCACAAAAAATTTCAGCATTTTTGACGTCGGAATCCGAATCACCCAAAAAATGTTGTGCTATAGCACACAAAAATCGGCGAAATGGGGGGTATGCGCGCTTCGGGGCTCGTTTGACCTTGAAAATGTGTCTGAATGGCCGTGAGGTATAACGGCTACATAGCCAAGGTCTTGATGGACTTCCACAAAAAAGTTCGGTATTTTTAACGTCGGAATCCGGATCTCGAAAAAAATGGTATGCTATAACACATGAAAATCATCGAAATGGAGGGTATACGCACTTCGGGGGTCGTTTGACCTTGAAAATGGGTCGGACTGGCCGTAAGGGCCAACCGGATGCATAGCAAAGGTCTTGACAGGCGTCCACAAAAAATTTCGGCATTTTTGACGTCGCAATCCGGATCACCCAAAAAATGGTGTGTTATAGCACACGAAATTCGTTGAAATGGGGGGTATGCGCACTTCGGGGCTCGTTTGACCTTGAAAATGGGTCAGAATGTTTGTGAGGGCCAACCGGCTGCATATCCAAGGTCTTGACGGACGTCCACAAAAAATTTCAGCGTTTTTGACGTCGGACTCAGATCACCCAAGAAATGGTGTGCTATAGCACACGAAAATCATTGAAATGGGGGGATATGCACGCTTCGGGGCTCGTTTGACCTTTAAAATTGGTCGGACTGGCTGTTAGGGCCAACTGGATGCATGGCCAAGGTCTTGATGGACGTCCACAAAAACTTTTGACATTTCGGACGTCAGAATTCGGATCTCCAAAAAAATGGTGTGCTATATCACACGAAAATCGTTGAAATGGGGGGTATGCGCGCTTCGGGGCTTGTTTAACCTTGAAATGGGTCGGACTGGCCGTGAGGGCTAGCCGTCTGCATAGCCAAGGTCTTGACGGACGTCCACAAAAATATTTGACGTTTTTTAAGTCAGAATCCGGATCATCCAAAAACTGGTGTGCTATAGCACACGAAAATCGTTGAAATTAGGGGTATACGCGCTTCGGGGCTCGTTTGACCTTGAAAATGGATCGGAATGGCCGTGAGGACAACCGGCTGCATAGCCAATGTCTTGACGGACGTCCATAAAAATTTCAGCATTTTTGACGTCAGAATCGGATTACCCAAAAATGGTGTGCTATAGCACACGAAAATTATTAAAAAGGGGGGTATGCGCGCTTTGGGGCTCGTTTGACCTTTAAAATGGGTCGGACTGGCCGTGAGGGCCAACCGGCTGCATAGCCAAGGTCTTGACGGACTTCCACAAAAGAATTCTGCATTTTTGACGTCAGAATTCGGATCACCCAAAAAATAGCCAAGTTCTTAATGGACGTCCAAAAAATGTTTTGGCACTTTTGACGTCGGAATCCGTATCACCAAAAAAATGGCGTGCTATAGCACACGAAAATCATCGAAATAGGGGTTATGCGTGCTTCGAGGCTTGTTTGACCTTGAAAATGGGTCGTACAGGCCGTTAGGGCCAACGGCTGCATTGCCAAGGTCTTGACGGACGTCCTCAAAAAATTTCGGCATTTTTGACGTCAGAATCCGGATCACCAAAAAAATGGTGTTCTATAGCACACGACTATCGTCGAAATGGGGTGTATGCGCGCTGTGGCGCTTGTTTGACCTTGAAAATGGGTCGTACTAGATGTTAGGGACAATCGGCTGCATAGCCAAGGTCCTGACGGACTTCCACTAAAAATTTTGGCATTTTTGACGTCGGAATCCGGATCTCCAAAATAATGGTGTTCTATAGCACACGAAAATCATCGAAATAGGGGGTATGTGCGCTTTGGGGTTCGTTTGACCTTTAAAATGGGTTGTACTAGCCGTGAGGGCCAACCGGTTGAATCGCCAAGGTATTGACGGACGTCCACAAAAAAATTTGGCATTTTTGACGTCGGAATTTGGATCACCAAAAAAATTGTGTGTTATAGCACACGAAAATTGACGAAATGGGGGTTATGCACGCTTAAGGGATTGTTTGACCTTGAAAATGGGTCGGGCTGGCCGTGAGGGCCAACCGACTGCATAGAACAAGTCTTGACGGACGTAAAAAAAAAAATCGGCATTTTTGACGTCGGATTTGGATCACCCAAGAAATGGTGTGCTATAGCAAACGGAAATCATTGAAATGGGGGGTATGCGCGCTTTGGGGCTCATTTGACCTTTAAAATAGGTAGGATTGGCTCTGAGGGCCAACTGGCTGCATGTCCAAGGTCTTGATGGACGTCCACAAAACATTTCAACATTTCGGACGTCAGAATTCGGATCTCCAAAAAAATTGGTGCGCTATAGCACACGAAAATCATTGAAATGGCGGGTATGGGCAATTCGGGGCTTGTTTGACCTTGAAAATGGGTCGGACTGGCCGTGAGGGCCAACCATCTGCATAGACAAGTTCTTGAAAGACGTCCATAAAAATATTTGGCATTTTTGACGTCGGAATCCGGATCACCAAAAAAAGGTGTGCTATAGCACACGAAAATCGTTGAAATGGAGGGTATGCACGCTTCGGGGCTCGTTTCACCTTGAAAATGGGTCGTACAGGCCGTAAGGGCAACCCCTGCTGCATAGCCAAGGTCCTGACGGACGTCCACAAAAACATTTGACGTTTTTGAAGTCGGAATCAGGATCATCCAAAAAATGGTGTACTATTGCACACAAAAATCGTTGAAATAGGGGTATGCGCGCTTTCGAGCTCATTTGACCTTGAAAATGGGTAGGACTAGCAGTTAGAGACAACCGGCTGCATAGCCAATGTCCTAATGGATGTCCACAAAAGATTTCGGCATTTTTGACGTCGGAATCTGAATCTCCAAAAAAATGGTGTGCTAGCACATGAAAATCGTCGAAATGAGGGGTGTGCACGCTTCGGGGCTCTTTTGACCTTGAAAATGGGTCTGACTGGATGTGAGGTCCAACCGTCTGCATTGCCAAAAAGATTGTGTGTTATAGCACACAAAGTTGACGAAATGGGGGTTATGCGCGCTTCAGAGCTCGTTTGACCTTGAAAATGGGTCGGACTGGCCGTGATGGCCAACCAACTGCATAGCACAATCTTGACGGATGTACAAAAAAAATTCGGCGTTTTTGACGTTGGATTCGGATCACCCAAGAAATGGTGTGCTATATCACACGAAAATCATTGAAATGGGGGGTATGCGCGCTTCAGGGCTCGTTTGACCTTTAAAATGGGTCGGACTGGCTGTGAGGGCCAACCGACTGCGTAGCACAATCTTGACGGACGTCCAAAAAAATAATTCGGCATTTTTGACGTCGGATTCGGATCACCCAAGAAATGGTGTGCTATAGCACACGAAAATCATTAAAATGGGGGGTATGCGCGCTTCGGGGCTTGTTTGACCTTTAAAATGGGTAGGACTAGCTGTGAGGGCCAACTGGATGTATAGGCAAGGTCTTGATGGACGTCCACAAAAAATTTTGACATTTTGGACATCGGAATTTGGATCTCCAAAAAAATAGTGTGCTATAGCAAACGAAAATCGTTGAAATAGCGGGTATGCACTCTTCGGGGCTTGTTTGACCTTGAAAATGGGTCGGACTGGCCGTGAGGGCCAACTGACTGCATAGCCAAGTTCTTGACGGACGTCCACAAAAGGTTTTGGCATTTTTGACGTCGGAATCCGAATCACCAAAAAAAAAGGTGTGCTACACATGAAAATCGTCGATATGGGGGGTTTGCGCGCTTCGGGGCTCGTTTGACCTTGAAAATGAGTCACACTGGCCATGAGGGCAACCGGCTGTATAGCCAAGGTCTTGACGGACGTCCACAAAAGATTTCGGTATTTTTGACATCGAAATCCGGATCTCCATAACAATGGTGTGCTATAGCACACGAAAATCATCAAAATAGGGGGGTATGCGCTCTTCGGGGGTCGTTTGACCTTGAAAATGGGTCTGACTGGCCGTGAGGGCCAACCGACTGCAAAGCCAAGTTCTTGAAGGACGTCCACAAAAAGTTTTTGCATTTTTGACATCGGAATCCGGATCACCAAAATAATAGTGTGCTATAACACACGAAAATCATCAAAATGGGGGGTATGCGCGCTTCGGGCCTCGTTTGACCTTGAAAATGGGTCAGACAGTCTGTTAGGGCCAACCGGCTATATAGCCAAGGTCTTGAAGAACGTCCACAAAAAAATTCGGCATTTTTGATGTCGGAATCCGGATCTCCCAAAAAATGGTGTGCTTTAGCACACGAAAATCGTCGAAATGGGGGGTATGCCGCTTTTGGGCTTGTTTGACAATTAAAATGGGTCAGACTGGCCTTGACGGCCAACCGGCTACAAAGCCAAGGTCTTGACGGATGTCCACAAAAAATTTAGAATTTTTGACGTAGGAATCCGGATCTCCAAAAAAATGGTGTGCTATAGCACACAAAAATCGTCGAAATGAGGGGTATGCGCATTTTGGGGCTCATTTGACCTTTAAAATAGGTTGGATTGGCCGTGAAGGCCGACCGGATGCATAGCGAAGGTTTTCACGAACGTCCACCAAAATATTTGGCATATTGGACGTCAGAATACGGATCACCCAAAAACTGGTGTGCTATAGCACACGAAAATTGTTGAAATGGGGTATAAGCGCGCTTCGGGGCTCGTTTGACCTTTAAAATGGGTCAATCTTTCCGTGAGGTCCAACCGGCTGCATAACCAAGGTTTTGACGGACTTCCACAAAACAATTTGGCATTTTTGATGTCGGAATCCTGATCTCAAAAAAAATAGTGTGTTATAGCACACGAAAATTGTCAAAATGGGGGGTATGTGCTCTTCGGGGCTCGTTTGACCTTGAAAATTGGTCTGACTGGCCGTGAGGGCCAACCGGATGCATTGCCAAGGTCTTGATCGACTTCCATAAAAAAATTTGGCATTTTTGACGTCGCAATCCGGATCTCCAAAAAAATGGTGTGCTATAGCACACGAAAATCATCAAAATGGGGGGTATACGCGCTTTGTGGGTCGTTTGACCTTAAAAATGGGTCGGACTGGCCGTGAGGGCCAACCGGCTGCATATCCAAGTTCTTGACGGACGTCCACAAAAAGTTTTGACATTTTTGACGTCGGAATCCGGATCACCAAAAAAATGGTGTGCTATAGCACACGAAAATCATCGAAATAGGGGGTATGCGCGCTTCGAGGCTCGTTTGACCTTGAAAATGGGTCAGACAAGCCGTTAGGGCAAACCAGCTGCATAGACAAGGTCTTGACGGACGTCCATAAAAAATTCTGCATTTTTTATGTTGGAATTCGGATCACCCAAAAAATGGTGTGCTATAGCACACGAAAATCGTCGAAATGGCGGGTATGCGTGCTTCGGGGCTCGTTTTACCTTGAGAATGGGTCAGACTGGCCGTGAGGGCCAACCAGCTGCATATCTAAGGTCTTGACGGACGTCCACAAAAAATTTCGGCATTTTTTATGTGGAATCAGATAACCCAAAAAATGGTGTGCTTTATCACACGAAAATCGTCAAAATGCGGGGTATGTGCGCTTCGGGGCTCGTTTGAACTTTAAAATGGGTCTGACTGGCCGTGAGGGCCAACCGGCTGCATATCCAAGGTCTTGACGGACGTCCACGAAAAGATTTGGCATTTTTGACGTCGAAATCTGGATTTCCCAAAAAATGGTGTGCTATAGCACACGAAAATCACTGAAATGGGAGGTATGCCGCTTCGGGGCTTGTTTTACCTTGAAAATGGGTCGGACTGGCCGTGAGGGCCAACCAGCTGCATAACTAAGGTCTTGACAGACGACCACAAAAATATTTGGCATTTTTTATGTGGAATCGGATCACCCAAAAAATGGTGTGCTTTAGCACACGAAAATCGTCGAAATGCAGGGTATGCGCGCTTCGGGGCTCATTTGAACTTTAAAATGGGTCGGACTGGCCGTGAGGGCAAACCAGATGCATAGACAAGGTCTTGACGGATGTCCACAAAAAATGTCGGCATTTTTGACATCAGATTCGGATTTCCCAAAAAATGGTGTGCTATACAACACGAAAATCATCAAAATAGGGGGTATGCCGCTTCGGGGCTTGTTTGACCTTGAAAATGGGTCGGACTGGCTGTGAGGGCCAACCGACTGCATAGCCAAGGTCTTGATGGACGTCCACAAAAATTTTTGTCATTTTTGACGTCGGAATCCGGATCTCCAAAAAAATGATGTGCTATAGCACACGAAATCGTCGAAATGAGGGGTATGCACGCTACGGGGCTCATTTGACCTTTTAAATAGGTTGGACTGGCCGTGAGGTCCGACCGGCTGCATAGCCAAGGTCTTGATGGACGTCCACAAAGCATAGCCAAGGTCTTGACGGACGTCCAGAAATAATTTCGGCATTTTTGACGTCGGAATACGGATCACCCAAAAAATGGTGTTCTTTAGCACACAAAAATTATTGAAATGGGGGGTATGCGCGCTTCGGGGCTCGTTTAATCTTCAAAATGGGTCTGACTAGCCGTGAGGGCCAACCGGCTGCATAGCCAAGGTTTTGAAGGACTTCCACAAAAAATTTTGGTATTTCTAACGTCGAAATCCGGATCTCCAAAAAAATAGAGTGCTATAGCACATGAAAATTGTCGAAATAAAGGGTATACGCGTTTCGGGGGTCGTTTGACCTTGAAAATTGGTCGGACTGGCCGTGAGGACCAACCGGCTGCATAGCAAAGGTCTTGACGGACGTCAACAAAAAACTTTGGCATTTTTGACGTCGCAATCTGAATGACCCAAACAATGGTGTGCTATAGCACACTAAAATCGTTGAAATGGGGGGTATGCGCACGTTGGGGCTCGTTTGACCTTGAAAATGGGTCAGAATGTTTGTGAGGGCCAACCGGCTGCATAGACAAGGTCTTGACGGACGTCCATAAAAAATTTCAGCATTTTTACGTCGGAATCCGGATCAGCCAAAAGATGGTGTGCTATAGCACACAAAAATTGTCGAAATGGGGGGTATTCGCGCTTCGGGGCTCGTTTGACCTTGAAAATGTGTTTGACTGGCCGTGAGGGCTAACGGCTACATAGCTAAGGTCTTGATGGACTTCCACAAAAAAATTTGGTATTTTTAATATCGAAATCCGGATCTCTAAAAAAATGGTGTGCTATAACACACGAAAATCATCGAAATGGAGGGTATACGCGCTTCGGGGGTCGTTTGACTTTGAAAATGAGTCGGACTGGACGTGAGGACCAACCTGCTGCATAGAAAAGGTCTTGACGGACGTCCACAAAAAATTTTGGCATTTTTGACGGCGCAATCCGGATCACCAAAAAAATGGTGTGCTATAGCACACAAAAATCATTGAAATGGGGGGTATGCGCACTTCGGGGTTTGTTTGACCTTGATAATGGGTCAGAATGTTTGTGAGGGCCAACCGGCTGCGTATCCAAGGTCTTGACGGACGTCCACAAAAAATTTCAGCATTTTTGACGTCAGAATCCGGATCACCCAAAAAATGGTGTGCTATAGCACACAAAAATCATCGAAATGGGGGGTATGCGCGCTTTGGGGCTCGTTTGACCTTAAAATGTGTTTGACTGGCTGTGAGGGCTAACGGATGCATATCCAAGGTCTTGATGGACTTCTACAAAAATTTTCGGTATTTTTAACGTCGGAATCCGGATCTCTAAAAAAATGGTGTGCTATAGCACACAAAAATCGTCGAAATGGAGGGTATACGCGCTTCGGGTGTCGTTTGACCTTGAAAATGGGTCGGACTGGACGTGAGGGCCAACCGCCTGCATAGAAAAGGTCTTGACGGACGTCCACAAAAAATTTCGGCATTTTTGACGTCGGAATCCGGATCACCCAAAAAATAAAATCGTTGAAATGGAGGGTATGCGCTCTTCGGGGGTCGTTTGACCTTGAAAATGGGTCTGACTGTCCGTGAGGGACAACCGGCTGCATTGCCAAGGTCTTGATGGACTTCTAAAAAAAAATTTGGTATTTTTTACGTCGGAATCCGTATCTCCAAAAAATGGTGTGCTATAGCACACGAAAATCATTGAAATGGGGGGTATACGCGCTTTGGGGGTCGTTTGACCTTGAAAATGGGTCAGACTGGCCGTGAGGGCCAACCGGATGCATAGCCAAGTTCTTGACGGACGTCCACTAAAAGTTTTGGCATTTTTGACGTCGAAATCTGGATCACCAAAAAAATGGTGTACTATATCACACGAAAATCGTTGAAATAGGGGGTAACGCGCTTCGGGGCTCGTTTGACCTTGAAAATGGGTCAAACAGGCCGTTATGGCCAACTACTGCATACCCAAGGTCTTGACGGACGTCCACAAAACTTTTTGGCATTTTTGACATTGAAATTCGGATCACCCAAAAAATGGTGTGCTATAGCACACAAAAATTGGCAAAATGGGGGGTATGCGCGCTTCGGGGATTGTTTGACCTTGAAAATGGGTCACACTGGCCGTGAGGGCCAACGAGCTGCATAACTAAGGTCCTGACGGATGTCCACAAAAAATTTTGGCATTTTTTATGTCACAATCGGATCACCCAAGAAATGGTGTGCTATAGCACACGAAAATTGTCGAAATGCGGGGTATGCGCGCTTCGGGGCTTGTTTGACCTTGAAAATGGGTCAGACTAGCCGTAAGGGCCAACTGGCTGCATATCCAAGGTCTTGACGGACGTCCACAAAAAATGTCAGCATTTTTTACATCGGAATCCGGATCTCCCAAAAAATGGTGTGCTATAGCACAGGAAAATCGTCGGAATGGGGCGTATGCGCACTTCGAGACTCATTTGAACTTTAAAATGGGTTAGACTGGCCGTCAGGGACAACCAAATGCATAGCCAAGGTCCATATGGACGTCCATAAAATGTTTCGGCATTTTTGACATCGGAATCCGGATCTTCCTAAAAATGGTGTGCTATAGCACCCAAAAATCGTCGAAATGGGGGGTATGCCGCTTCGGGGTTTATTTGACCTTTAAAATGGGTCGAACTGGCTGTGAGGGCCAACCAGCTGCATAACCATGGTCTTTACGCACGTCCACAAAAGAATTCGGGATTTTTGACGTCGGAATCTGGATCACCCCAAAAATGGTGTGCTATAGCACACGAAAATCGTCGAAAGGGGGGGTATGCGCGCTTAGGGGCTGGTTTGACGTTTAAAATGGGTCGGAATGTTCGTGAGGGACAACCGGCTGCATAGCCAAGGTCTTGACGGACGTCCATAAAAATATTTGACATTTTTGATGTTGGAATTAGGATCACCCAAAAAATGGTGTGCTATAGCACACGAAAATCATCGAAATGGGGGGTATGCACGCTTCGGGGCACGTTTGACCTTGAAAATGGGTCAGACTGGCCGTGAGGGCCAACCAGCTGCATAACTAAGGTCTTGACGGATGACCACAAAAAATTTGGCATTTTTTATGTGGAATCGGATCACCCCAAAAATGGTGTGCTTAAGCACACGAAAATCGTCGAAATGCAGGGTATGCGCGCTTCGGGGCTCGTTTGAACTTTAAAATGGGTCAAACTGGCCATGAGGGAAAACCGGCTGCATAGCCAAGTTCTTGACGGACTTCCAAAAAAAATTTCGGCATTTTTGACGTTAGAATCCGGATTTCCCAAAAAATGGTGTGCTATAGCACACGAAAATCATCGAAATGGGGGGTATGCCACTTCGGGGCTCGTTTGACCTTGAAAATGGGTCGGACTGGCTGTGAAGGCCAACCGTCTGCATAGCCAAGGACTTGATGGACGTCCAAAAACAAATTCGGCATTTTTGACATAGGAATCCGGATTTCCAAAAAAATGGTGTGCTATGGCACACGAAATCGTCGAAATGAGGGGTATGCACGCTTTGGGGCTCATTTGACCTTTTAAATAGGTTGGACTGGCCGTGAGGGCCGACCGGCTGCATAGCCAAGGTCTTGATGGACGTCCACAAAGCATATCCAAGGTCTTGACGGACGTCCAGAAATAATTTCGGCATTTTTGACGTTGGAATACGGATCACCCAAAAAATGGTGTTCTTTAGCACACGAAAATTATTGAAATGGGGGGTATGCGCGCTTCGGGGCTCGTTTAATCTTCAAAATGGGTCTGACTGGCCGTGAGGGCCAACCGGCTGCATAGCCAAGTTTTTGAAGGACTTCCACAAAAAATTTCGGTATTTTTAACATCGGAATCCGGATCTCCAAAAAAATGGAGTGCTATAGCACATGAAAATTGTCGAAATAAAGGGTATACGCATTTCGGGGGTCGTTTGACCTTGAAAATTGGTCGGACTGGCCGGGAGGACCAACCGGCTGCATAGCAAAGGTCTTGACGGACGTCAACAAAAAACTTTGGCATTTTTGATGTCGCAATCTGAATGACCCAAACAATGGTGTGCTATAGCACACTAAAATCGTTGAAATGGGGGGTATGCGCACTTCGTGGCTCGTTTGACCTTGAAAATGGGTCAGAATGTTTGTGAGGGCCAACCGGCTGCATAGCCAAGGTCTTTACGGACGCCCACAAAAAATTTCAGCATTTTTGACGTCGGAATCCGAATCACCCAAAAAATGTTGTGCTATAGCACACAAAAATCGGCGAAATGGGGGGTATGCGCGCTTCGGGGCTCGTTTGACCTTGAAAATGTGTCTGAATGGCCGTGAGGTATAACGGCTACATAGCCAAGGTCTTGATGGACTTCCACAAAAAAGTTCGGTATTTTTAACGTCGAAATCCGGATCTCGAAAAAAATGGTATGCTATAACACATGAAAATCATCGAAATGGAGGGTATACGCACTTCGGGGGTCGTTTGACCTTGAAAATGGGTCGGACTGGCCGTAAGGGCCAACCGGATGCATAGCAAAGGTCTTGACAGGCGTCCACAAAAAATTTCGGCATTTTTGACGTCGCAATCCGGATCACCCAAAAAATGGTGTGTTATAGCACACGAAATTCGTTGAAATGGGGGGTATGCGCACTTCGGGGCTCGTTTGACCTTGAAAATGGGTCAGAATGTTTGTGAGGGCCAACCGGCTGCATATCCAAGGTCTTGACGGACGTCCACAAAAAATTTCAGCGTTTTTGACGTCGGACTCAGATCACCCAAGAAATGGTGTGCTATAGCACACGAAAATCATTGAAATGGGGGGATATGCACGCTTCGGGGCTCGTTTGACCTTTAAAATTGGTCGGACTGGCTGTTAGGGCCAACTGGATGCATGGCCAAGGTCTTGATGGACGTCCACAAAAACTTTTGACATTTCGGACGTCAGAATTCGGATCTCCAAAAAAATGGTGTGCTATATCACACGAAAATCGTTGAAATGGGGGGTATGCGCGCTTCGGGGCTTGTTTAACCTTGAAATGGGTCGGACTGGCCGTGAGGGCTAGCCGTCTGCATAGCCAAGGTCTTGACGGACGTCCACAAAAATATTTGACGTTTTTTAAGTCAGAATCCGGATCATCCAAAAACTGGTGTGCTATAGCACACGAAAATCGTTGAAATTAGGGGTATACGCGCTTCGGGGCTCGTTTGACCTTAAAAATGGATCGGAATGGCCGTGAGGACAACCGGCTGCATAGCCAATGTCTTGACGGACGTCCATAAAAATTTCAGCATTTTTGACGTCAGAATCGGATTACCCAAAAATGGTGTGCTATAGCACACGAAAATTATTAAAAAGGGGGGTATGCGCGCTTTGGGGCTCGTTTGACCTTTAAAATGGGTCGGACTGGCCGTGAGGGCCAACCGGCTGCATAGCCAAGGTCTTGACGGACTTCCACAAAAGAATTCTGCATTTTTGACGTCAGAATTCGGATCACCCAAAAAATAGCCAAGTTCTTAATGGACGTCCAAAAAATGTTTTGGCACTTTTGACGTCGGAATCCGTATCACCAAAAAAATGGCGTGCTATAGCACACGAAAATCATCGAAATAGGGGTTATGCGTGCTTCGAGGCTTGTTTGACCTTGAAAATGGGTCGTACAGGCCGTTAGGGCCAACGGCTGCATTGCCAAGGTCTTGACGGACGTCCTCAAAAAATTTCGGCATTTTTGACGTCAGAATCCGGATCACCAAAAAAATGGTGTTCTATAGCACACGACTATCGTCGAAATGGGGTGTATGCGCGCTGTGGCGCTTGTTTGACCTTGAAAATGGGTCGTACTAGATGTTAGGGACAATCGGCTGCATAGCCAAGGTCCTGACGGACTTCCACTAAAAATTTTGGCATTTTTGACGTCGGAATCCGGATCTCCAAAATAATGGTGTTCTATAGCACACGAAAATCATCGAAATAGGGGGTATGTGCGCTTTGGGGTTCGTTTGACCTTTAAAATGGGTTGTACTAGCCGTGAGGGCCAACCGGTTGAATCGCCAAGGTATTGACGGACGTCCACAAAAAAATTTGGCATTTTTGACGTCGGAATTTGGATCACCAAAAAAATTGTGTGTTATAGCACACGAAAATTGACGAAATGGGGGTTATGCACGCTTAAGGGATTGTTTGACCTTTAAAATGGGTCGGGCTGGCCGTGAGGGCCAACCGACTGCATAGAACAAGTCTTGACGGACGTAAAAAAAAAAATCGGCATTTTTGACGTCGGATTTGGATCACCCAAGAAATGGTGTGCTATAGCAAACGGAAATCATTGAAATGGGGGGTATACGCGCTTTGGGGCTCATTTGACCTTTAAAATAGGTAGGATTGGCTCTGAGGGCCAACTGGCTGCATGTCCAAGGTCTTGATGGACGTCCACAAAACATTTCAACATTTCGGACGTCAGAATTCGGATCTCCAAAAAAATTGGTGCGCTATAGCACACGAAAATCATTGAAATGGCGGGTATGGGCAATTCGGGGCTTGTTTGACCTTGAAAATGGGTCGGACTGGCCGTGAGGGCCAACCATCTGCATAGACAAGTTCTTGAAAGACGTCTATAAAAATATTTGGCATTTTTGACGTCGGAATCCGGATCACCAAAAAAAGGTGTGCTATAGCACACGAAAATCGTTGAAATGGAGGGTATGCACGCTTCGGGGCTCGTTTCACCTTGAAAATGGGTCGTACAGGCCGTAAGGGCAACCCCTGCTGCATAGCCAAGGTCCTGACGGACGTCCACAAAAACATTTGACGTTTTTGAAGTCGGAATCAGGATCATCCAAAAAATGGTGTACTATTGCACACAAAAATCGTCGAAATAGGGGTATGCGCGCTTTCGAGCTCATTTGACCTTGAAAATGGGTAGGACTAGCAGTTAGAGACAACCGGCTGCATAGCCAATGTCCTAATGGATGTCCACAAAAGATTTCGGCATTTTTGACGTCGGAATCTGAATCTCCAAAAAAATGGTGTGCTAGCACATGAAAATCGTCGAAATGAGGGGTGTGCACGCTTCGGGGCTCTTTTGACCTTGAAAATGGGTCTGACTGGATGTGAGGTCCAACCGTCTGCATTGCCAAAAAGATTGTGTGTTATAGCACACAAAGTTGACGAAATGGGGGTTATGCGCGCTTCAGAGCTCGTTTGACCTTGAAAATGGGTCGGACTGGCCGTGATGGCCAACCAACTGCATAGCACAATCTTGACGGATGTACAAAAAAAATTCGGCGTTTTTGACGTTGGATTCGGATCACCCAAGAAATGGTGTGCTATATCACACGAAAATCATTGAAATGGGGGGTATGCGCGCTTCAGGGCTCGTTTGACCTTTAAAATGGGTCGGACTGGCTGTGAGGGCCAACCGACTGCGTAGCACAATCTTGACGGACGTCCAAAAAAATAATTCGGCATTTTTGACGTCGGATTCGGATCACCCAAGAAATGGTGTGCTATAGCACACGAAAATCATTAAAATGGGGGGTATGCGCGCTTCGGGGCTTGTTTGACCTTTAAAATGGGTAGGACTAGCTGTGAGGGCCAACTGGCTGCATAGGCAAGGTCTTGATGGACGTCCACAAAAACTTTTGACATTTTGGACATCGGAATTTGGATCTCCAAAAAAATAGTGTGCTATAGCAAACGAAAATCGTTGAAATAGCGGGTATGCACGCTTCGGGGCTTGTTTGACCTTGAAAATGGGTCGGACTGGCCGTGAGGGCCAACTGACTGCATAGCCAAGTTCTTGACGGACATCCACAAAAGGTTTTGGCATTTTTGACGTCGGAATCCGAATCACCAAAAAAAAAGGTGTGCTACACATGAAAATCGTCGATATGGGGGGTTTGCGCGCTTCGGGGCTCGTTTGACCTTGAAAATGAGTCACACTGGCCATGAGGGCAACCGGCTGTATAGCCAAGGTCTTGACGGACGTCCACAAAAGATTTCGGTATTTTTGACATCAAAATCCGGATCTCCATAACAATGGTGTGCTATAGCACACGAAAATCATCAAAATAGGGGGGTATGCGCTCTTCGGGGGTCGTTTGACCTTGAAAATGGGTCTGACTGGCCGTGAGGGCCAACCGACTGCAAAGCCAAGTTCTTGAAGGACGTCCACAAAAAGTTTTTGCATTTTTGACATCGGAATCCGGATCACCAAAATAATAGTGTGCTATAACACACGAAAATCATCAAAATGGGGGGTATGCGCGCTTCGGGCCTCGTTTGACCTTGAAAATGGGTCAGACAGTCTGTTAGGGCCAACCGGCTATATAGCCAAGGTCTTGAAGAACGTCCACAAAAAAATTCGGCATTTTTGATGTCGGAATCCGGATCTCCCAAAAAATGGTGTGCTTTAGCACACGAAAATCGTCGAAATGGGGGGTATGCCGCTTTTGGGCTTGTTTGACAATTAAAATGGGTCAGACTGGCCTTGACGGCCAACCGGCTACAAAGCCAAGGTCTTGACGGATGTCCACAAAAAATTTAGAATTTTTGACGTAGGAATCCGGATCTCCAAAAAAATGGTGTGCTATAGCACACAAAAATCGTCGAAATGAGGGGTATGCGCATTTTGGGGCTCATTTGACCTTTAAAATAGGTTGGATTGGCCGTGAAGGCCGACCGGATGCATAGCGAAGGTTTTCACGAACGTCCACCAAAAAATTCGGCATATTGGACGTCAGAATACGGATCACCCAAAAACTGGTGTGCTATAGCACACGAAAATTGTTGAAATGGGGTATAAGCGCGCTTCGGGGCTCGTTTGACCTTTAAAATGGGTCAATCTTTCCGTGAGGTCCAACCGGCTGCATAACCAAGGTTTTGACGGACTTCCACAAAACAATTTGGCATTTTTGATGTCGGAATCCTGATCTCAAAAAAAATAGTGTGTTATAGCACACGAAAATTGTCAAAATGGGGGGTATGTGCTCTTCGGGGCTCGTTTGACCTTGAAAATTGGTCTGACTGGCCGTGAGGGCCAACCGGATGCATTGCCAAGGTCTTGATCGACTTCCATAAAAAAATTTGGCATTTTTGACGTCGCAATCCGGATCTCCAAAAAAATGGTGTGCTATAGCACACGAAAATCATCAAAATGGGGGGTATACGCGCTTTGTGGGTCGTTTGACCTTAAAAATGGGTCGGACTGGCCG
This sequence comes from Solanum sitiens, assembly GCA_016801875.1. NCBI lineage: Eukaryota > Viridiplantae > Streptophyta > Magnoliopsida > Solanales > Solanaceae > Solanum > Solanum sitiens. The sequence goes on along the minus strand of JABWTJ010000869.1, from coordinate 187,633 downwards.
TGAGGGCCAACCGGCTGCATATCCAAGTTCTTGACGGACGTCCACAAAAAGTTTTGACATTTTTGACGTCGGAATCCGGATCACCAAAAAAATGGTGTGCTATAGCACACGAAAATCATCGAAATAGGGGGTATGCGCGCTTCGAGGCTCGTTTGACCTTGAAAATGGGTCAGACAAGCCGTTAGGGCAAACCAGCTGCATAGACAAGGTCTTGACGGACGTCCATAAAAAATTCTGCATTTTTTATGTTGGAATTCGGATCACCCAAAAAATGGTGTGCTATAGCACACGAAAATCGTTGAAATGGCGGGTATGCGTGCTTCGGGGCTCGTTTTACCTTGAGAATGGGTCAGACTGGCCGTGAGGGCCAACCAGCTGCATATCTAAGGTCTTGACGGACGTCCACAAAAAATTTCGGCATTTTTTATGTGGAATCAGATAACCCAAAAAATGGTGTGCTTTATCACACGAAAATCGTCAAAATGCGGGGTATGTGCGCTTCGGGGCTCGTTTGAACTTTAAAATGGGTCTGACTGGCCGTGAGGGCCAACCGGCTGCATAGCCAAGGTCTTGACGGACGTCCACGAAAAGATTTGGCATTTTTGACGTCGAAATCTGGATTTCCCAAAAAATGGTGTGCTATAGCACACGAAAATCACTGAAATGGGAGGTATGCCGCTTCGGGGCTTGTTTTACCTTGAAAATGGGTCGGACTGGCCGTGAGGGCCAACCAGCTGCATAACTAAGGTCTTGACAGACGACCACAAAAATATTTGGCATTTTTATGTGGAATCGGATCACCCAAAAAATGGTGTGCTTTAGCACACGAAAATCGTCGAAATGCAGGGTATGCGCGCTTCGGGGCTCATTTGAACTTTAAAATGGGTCGGACTGGCCGTGAGGGCAAACCGGATGCATAGACAAGGTCTTGACGGATGTCCACAAAAAGTGTCGGCATTTTTGACATCAGATTCGGATTTCCCAAAAAATGGTGTGCTATACAACACGAAAATCATCAAAATAGGGGGTATGCCGCTTCGGGGCTTGTTTGACCTTGAAAATGGGTCGGACTGGCTGTGAGGGCCAACCGACTGCATAGCCAAGGTCTTGATGGACGTCCACAAAAAATTTTGTCATTTTTGACGTCGGAATCCGGATCTCCAAAAAAATGATGTGCTATAGCACACGAAATCGTCGATATGAGGGGTATGCACGCTACGGGGCTCATTTGACCTTTTAAATAGGTTGGACTGGCCGTGAGGTCCGACCGGCTGCATAGCCAAGGTCTTGATGGACGTCCACAAAGCATAGCCAAGGTCTTGACGGACGTCCAGAAATAATTTCGGCATTTTTGACGTCGGAATACGGATCACCCAAAAAATGGTGTTCTTTAGCACACAAAAATTATTGAAATGGGGGGTATGCGCGCTTCGGGGCTCGTTTAATCTTCAAAATGGGTCTGACTGGCCGTGAGGGCCAACCGGCTGCATAGCCAAGGTTTTGAAGGACTTCCACAAAAAATTTTGGTATTTCTAACGTCGGAATCCGGATCTCCAAAAAAATAGAGTGCTATAGCACATGAAAATTGTCGAAATAAAGGGTATACGCGTTTCGGGGGTCGTTTGACCTTGAAAATTGGTCGGACTGGCCGTGAGGACCAACCGGCTGCATAGCAAAGGTCTTGACGGACGTCAACAAAAAACTTTGGCATTTTTGACGTCGCAATCTGAATGACCCAAACAATGGTGTGCTATAGCACACTAAAATCGTTGAAATGGGGGGTATGCGCACGTTGGGGCTCGTTTGACCTTGAAAATGGGTCAGAATGTTTGTGAGGGCCAACCGGCTGCATAGACAAGGTCTTGACGGACGTCCATAAAAAATTTCAGCATTTTTACGTCGGAATCCGGATCAGCCAAAAGATGGTGTGCTATAGCACACAAAAATTGTCGAAATGGGGGGTATTCGCGCTTCGGGGCTCGTTTGACCTTGAAAATGTGTCTGACTGGCCGTGAGGGCTAACGGCTACATAGCTAAGGTCTTGATGGACTTCCACAAAAAAATTTGGTATTTTTAATATCGAAATCCGGATCTCTAAAAAAATGGTGTGCTATAACACACGAAAATCATCGAAATGGAGGGTATACGCGCTTCGGGGGTCGTTTGACTTTGAAAATGAGTCGGACTGGACGTGAGGACCAACCTGCTGCATAGAAAAGGTCTTGACGGACGTCCACAAAAAATTTTGGCATTTTTGACGGCGCAATCCGGATCACCAAAAAAATGGTGTGCTATAGCACACAAAAATCATTGAAATGGGGGGTATGCGCACTTCGGGGTTTGTTTGACCTTGATAATGGGTCAGAATGTTTGTGAGGGCCAACCGGCTGCGTATCCAAGGTCTTGACGGACGTCCACAAAAAATTTCAGCATTTTTGACGTCAGAATCCGGATCACCCAAAAAATGGTGTGCTATAGCACACAAAAATCATCGAAATGGGGGGTATGCGCGCTTTGGGGCTCGTTTGACCTTAAAATGTGTTTGACTGGCTGTGAGGGCTAACGGATGCATATCCAAGGTCTTGATGGACTTCTACAAAAATTTTCGGTATTTTTAACGTCGGAATCCGGATCTCTAAAAAAATGGTGTGCTATAGCACACAAAAATCGTCGAAATGGAGGGTATACGCGCTTCGGGTGTCGTTTGACCTTGAAAATGGGTCGGACTGGACGTGAGGGCCAACCGCCTGCATAGAAAAGGTCTTGACGGACGTCCACAAAAAATTTCGGCATTTTTGACGTCGGAATCCGGATCACCCAAAAAATAAAATCGTTGAAATGGAGGGTATGCGCTCTTCGGGGGTCGTTTGACCTTGAAAATGGGTCTGACTGTCCGTGAGGGACAACCGGCTGCATTGCCAAGGTCTTGATGGACTTCTAAAAAAAAATTTGGTATTTTTTACGTCGGAATCCGTATCTCCAAAAAATGGTGTGCTATAGCACACGAAAATCATTGAAATGGGGGGTATACGCGCTTTGGGGGTCGTTTGACCTTGAAAATGGGTCAGACTGGCCGTGAGGGCCAACCGGATGCATAGCCAAGTTCTTGACGGACGTCCACTAAAAGTTTTGGCATTTTTGACGTCGAAATCTGGATCACCAAAAAAATGGTGTACTATATCACACGAAAATCGTTGAAATAGGGGGTAACGCGCTTCGGGGCTCGTTTGACCTTGAAAATGGGTCAAACAGGCCGTTATGGCCAACTACTGCATACCCAAGGTCTTGACGGACGTCCACAAAACTTTTTGGCATTTTTGACATTGAAATTCGGATCACCCAAAAAATGGTGTGCTATAGCACACAAAAATTGGCAAAATAGGGGGTATGCGCGCTTCGGGGATTGTTTGACCTTGAAAATGGGTCACACTGGCCGTGAGGGCCAACGAGCTGCATAACTAAGGTCCTGACGGATGTCCACAAAAAATTTTGGCATTTTTTATGTCACAATCGGATCACCCAAGAAATGGTGTGCTATAGCACACGAAAATTGTCGAAATGCGGGGTATGCGCGCTTCGGGGCTTGTTTGACCTTGAAAATGGGTCAGACTAGCCGTAAGGGCCAACTGGCTGCATATCCAAGGTCTTGACGGACGTCCACAAAAAATGTCAGCATTTTTTACATCGGAATCCGGATCTCCCAAAAAATGGTGTGCTATAGCACAGGAAAATCGTCGGAATGGGGCGTATGCGCACTTCGAGACTCATTTGAACTTTAAAATGGGTTAGACTGGCCGTCAGGGACAACCAAATGCATAGCCAAGGTCCATATGGACGTCCATAAAATGTTTCGGCATTTTTGACATCGGAATCCGGATCTTCCTAAAAATGGTGTGCTATAGCACCCAAAAATCGTCGAAATGGGGGGTATGCCGCTTCGGGGTTTATTTGACCTTTAAAATGGGTCGAACTGGCTGTGAGGGCCAACCAGCTGCATAACCATGGTCTTTACGCACGTCCACAAAAGAATTCGGGATTTTTGACGTCGGAATCTGGATCACCCCAAAAATGGTGTGCTATAGCACACGAAAATCGTCGAAAGGGGGGGTATGCGCGCTTAGGGGCTGGTTTGACGTTTAAAATGGGTCGGAATGTTCGTGAGGGACAACCGGCTGCATAGCCAAGGTCTTGACGGACGTCCATAAAAATTTTTGACATTTTTGATGTTGGAATTAGGATCACCCAAAAAATGGTGTGCTATAGCACACGAAAATCATCGAAATGGGGGGTATGCACGCTTCGGGGCACGTTTGACCTTGAAAATGGGTCAGACTGGCCGTGAGGGCCAACCAGCTGCATAACTAAGGTCTTGACGGATGACCACAAAAAATTTGGCATTTTTTATGTGGAATCGGATCACCCCAAAAATGGTGTGCTTAAGCACACGAAAATCGTCGAAATGCAGGGTATGCGCGCTTCGGGGCTCGTTTGAACTTTAAAATGGGTCGAACTGGCCATGAGGGAAAACCGGCTGCATAGCCAAGTTCTTGACGGACTTCCAAAAAAAATTTCGGCATTTTTGACGTTAGAATCCGGATTTCCCAAAAAATGGTGTGCTATAGCACACGAAAATCATCGAAATGGGGGGTATGCCACTTCGGGGCTCGTTTGACCTTGAAAATGGGTCGGACTGGCTGTGAAGGCCAACCGTCTGCATAGCCAAGGACTTGATGGACGTCCAAAAACAAATTCGGCATTTTTGACATAGGAATCCGGATTTCCAAAAAAATGGTGTGCTATGGCACACGAAATCGTCGAAATGAGGGGTATGCGCGCTTCGGGGCTCATTTGACCTTTAATATAGGTTGGACTAGCCGTGAGGGCCGACCGGCTGCATATCCAAGGTCTTGATGGACGTCCATAAAATATAGCCAAGGTCTTGACGGACGTCTAGAAAAAATTTCGGCATTTTTGACGTCGGAATACAGATCACCCAAAAATGGTGTTCTTTGGCACACGAAAATTATTGAAATGGGGGGTATGCGTGCTTCGAGGCTCGTTTAATCTTCAAAATGGGTCTGACTAGACGTGAGGGCCAACCGGCTGTATAGCCAAGGTTTTGAAGGACTTCTACTAAAAATTTTGGTATTTTTAACGTTGGAATCTGGATCTCCAAAAAAATGGTGTTCTATAGCACATGAAAATTGTCGAAATAGAGGGTATATGCGCTTCGGGGGTTGTTTGACCTTGAAAATGGGTCGGAATGGCCGTGAGGGCCAACCGGCTGCATAGCAAAGGTCTTCACGGACGTTCACAAAAAATTTCGGTATTTTTGACGTCGCAATCCAAATCACCCAAAAAATGGTGTGCTATAGCACACGAAAATCATTGAAATGGGGGGGCATGCGCACTTCGGGGCTCGTTTGATCTTGAAAATGGGTCAGAATGTTTGTGAGGGCCAACCGGCTGCATAGCCAAGGTCTTTACGGACGCCCACAAAAAATTTCAGCATTTTTGACGTCGGAATCCAAATCACCCAAAAAATGTTGTGCTATAGCACACAAAAATCATCGAAATGGGGGGTATGCGCGCTTCGGGGCTCGTTTGACCTTGAAAATGTGTCTGAATGGCCGTGAGGTATAACGGCTACATAGCCAAGGTCTTGATGGACTTCCACAAAAAAGTTCAGTATTTTTAACGTCGGAATCCGGATCTCGAAAAAAATGGTATGCTATAACACATGAAAATCATCGAAATGGAGGGTATACGCACTTCGGGGGTCGTTTGACCTTGAAAATGGGTCGGACTGGCCGTAAGGGCCAACCGGATGCATAGCAAAGGTCTTGATAGGCGTCCACAAAAAATTTTGGCATTTTTGACGTCGCAATCCGGATAACCCAAAAAATGGTGTGTTATAGCACACGAAATTCGTTGAAATGGGGGGTATGCGCACTTCGGGGCTCGTTTGACCTTGAAAATGGGTCAGAATGTTTGTGAGGGCCAACCGGCTGCATATCCAAGGTCTTGACGGACGTCCACAAAAAATTTCAGCATTTTTGACGTCGGATTCAGATCACCCAAGAAATGGTGTGCTATAGCACACGAAAATCATTGAAATGGGGGGATATGCGCGCTTCGGGGCTCGTTTGACCTTTAAAATTGGTCGGACTGGCTGTTAGGGCCAACTGGATGCATGGCCAAGGTCTTGATGGACGTCCACAAAAACTTTTGACATTTCGGACGTCAGAATTCGGATCTCCAAAAAAATGGTGTGCTATAGCACATGAAAATGATCGAAATGGAGGTTATGCGCGCTTCGGGGCTTGTTTAACCTTGAAAATGGGTCGGACTGGCCGTGAGGGCCAATCGTCTGGATAGCCAAGTTCTTGACGGACGTCCACAAAAAATTTTGGCATTTTTGACGTCGGAATCCGGATCACCAAAAAAAAGGTGTGCTATAGCACACAAAAATCATCGAAAAAGAGGGTATGCACGCTTCGGGGCTCGTTTGATCTTGAAAATGGGTCGTACAGGTCGTAAAGGAAACCCCTGCTGCATAGCCAAGGTCCTGATGGACGTCCACAAAACATTTTGATGTTTTTGAAGTTGGAATCAGGATCATCCAAAAAATGGTGTGCTATTGCACAGGAAAATCGTTGAAATGGGGGTATGCGTGCTTCCGAGCTTGTTTGACCTTGAAAATGGGTAGGACTGGTAGTGAGGGACAACCGGCTGCATAGCCAATGTCTTGGCGGATGTCCACAAAAACTTTCGGCATTTTTGAAGTCAAAATCCGGATCTCCAAAAAAATGGTGTGTTATAGCACACGAAAATCGTCGAAATGAGGGGTATGCACGCTTCGGGGCTCGTTTGACCTTGAAACCAACCGTCTGCATTGCCAAAAATATTGTGTGTTATAGCACACGAAAATTGACGAAAGGGGGATTATGCGCGCTTCAGGGCTTGTTTGACCTTGAAAATGGGTCGGACTGGCCGTGAGGGCCAACCGGCTGCATAGCACAAGTCTTGATGGACGTCCAAAAAAATATTCGGTGTTTTTGACGTCAGATTCGGATCACCTAAAAAATGATGTGCTATAGCACACGAAAATCATTGAAATGGGGCGTATGCGCGCTTCAGGGCTCGTTTGACCTTTAAAATGGGTCAAACTGGCTGTGAGGGACAACTCACTGCATAGCCAAGGTCTTGATGGACGTCCACAAAAAATTTCGACATTTCGGACGTCCGAATTCGGATCTCCAAAAAAATGGTGGGCTATAGCACACGAAAATCGTCGAAATGGCGGGTATGCACGCTTCGGGGCTTGTTTGACCTTGAAAATGGGTCGGACTAGCCGTGAGGGCCAACCAGCTGCATAGCCAAGTTCTTGACGGACGTCCACAAAAAGTTTTGGCATTTTTGACGTCGGAATCCGAATCACCAAAAAAAAGGTGTGATATAGCACACGAAAATCATCGAAATGGAGGGTATGCGCACTTCAGGGATCGTTTGACCTTGAAAATGGGTCGTACAAGCCGTAAGGGCCAACCCTGCTACATAGCCAAGGTCCTGACGGACGTCCACATAAAATTTTGACGTGTTTGAAGTTGGAATCCGGATCATCCAAAAAATGGTGTGCTATTGCACACGAAAATCATCGAAATGGGGGTATGCGCGCTTTGGGGCTTGTTTGACCTTGAAAATGGGTAGGACTTGCAGTGAGGTCCAACCGGCTGCATAGCCAAGGTATTGACAGATGTCCACAAAACATTTTGGCATTTTTGTAGTCGGAATCCGGATCTCCAAAAAAATGGTGTGCTATAGCACATGAAAATCGTCAAAATGAGGGATATACACGCTTCGGGGCTTGTTTGACCTTGAAAATGGGTCTGACTGGCCGTGAGGTCCAACAGTATGCATTGCCAAGGTCTTGATGGACTTCCACAAAAAAATTCAGCATTTTTGACGTTAGAATATGGCTCTCCAAAAAAATGGTGTGCTATAGCACACAAAAATCGTCGAAATGGGGGTATACGTGCTCGGGTGTCGTTTGACCTTGAAAATGGGTCGGACTGGCCGTGAGGGCCAAACGGCTGCATAGCCAAGTTTTTGACGGACTTCCACAAAAAGTTTTGGCATTTTTGACGTCGGAATCCGGATCACCAAAAAAATGGTGTGCTATAGCACACGAAAATCAACGAAATGGGGGGTATGCGCCCTTCGAGGCTCGTTTGACCTTGAAAATGGGTCGTACAGGCCGATAGGGCCAACGGCATCATAGCCAAGGTCTTGACGGACGTCCTCAAAAAGTTTTGGCATTTGTGACGTTGGAATCTGATTCACCAAAAAAATGGTGTGCTATAGCACACGAAAATCATCGAAATGGGGTGTATGCGCGCTTCAGGCCACGTTTGACCTTGAAAATGGGGCGTACTAGATTTTAGGGACAACCGGCTGCATAGCCAAGGTCTTGACGGAATTCCACTAAAAATTTTGGCATTTTTTACGTCGGAATCTGGGTCTCCAAAATAATGGTGTGCTATAGCACAGAAAAATCATCGAAATAGGGGGTATGCGCGCTTTGAGGCTCGTTTGACCTTTAAAATGGGTTGTGCTAGCCGTGAGGGCCAACCGGCTAAATCGCCAAGGTATTGACGGACTTCCACAAAAACTTTCGGCATTTTTGACGTCGGAATTTGGATCAGCAAAAAAATTGTGTGCTATAGCACACGAAAATCGACGAAATGGGGGTTATGCGCACTTCAGGGCTCGTTTGACCTTAAAAATGGGTCGAACTAGCCGTGAGGGCCAACCGAATGCATAGCCAAGGTCTTAACGGACGTCCAAACAAACATTCAGCGTTTTTGACGTCGGTTTCGGATCACCCAAGAAATGGTGTGCTATAGCACACAAAAATCATTGAAATGGGGGGTATACGAGCTTCGAGGCTCGTTTGACCTTTAAATTGGGTCGGACTGGCCATGAGGGCCAAGTGGCTGCATAGCCAAGGTCTTGATAAACGTCCACAAAACATTTCAACATTTCGGACGTCGGAATTTGGATCTCCAAAAAAATGGTGTGCTATAGCACACGAAAATCGTTGAAATGAGGGTTATGCGCGCTTCGGGGCTTGTTTGACCTTGAAAATGGGTCGGACTGGCCGTGAGGGCCAACTGGCTGCATAGCCAAGGTCTTGATGGACGTCCACAAAAATATTCGATGTTTTTGAAGTCGGAATCCGGATCATCCAAAAACTGGTGTGCTATAGCACACGAAAATCGTCGAAATGGGGGGTATGCACGCTTCGGGGCTTGTTTGACCTTGAAAATGGATCAGACTGGCCGTGTGGACAACCGGCTGCGTAGCCATGGTCTTGACGAACGTCCACAAAAACTTTCAGCGTTTTTGACGTCGGAATCGGATCACCCAAAAATGGTGTGCTATAGCACACAAAAATTGTTGAAAAGGGGGGTATGCGCGGTTCGGGGATCGTATGACCTTTAAAATGGGTCGTACTGACCGTGAGGTCCAACCGGATGCATAACCAAGGTCTTGACGGACTTGCACAAAAAATATCGGCATTTTTGACGTCGGAATTCGGATCACCCAAAAAATAGTGTGCTATAGCACACAAAAATCATCAAAATGGGGGGTATGCCGCTTCGAGGCTCGTTTGACCTTGAAAATGGGTCGGACTGGACGTGAGGGACAACCGGCTGCATAGCCAAGGTCTTGACGGACGTCCACAAAAAATTTCGGCATTTTTGAAGTCGGAATCCAAATCTCCAAAAAATGATATTCTATACCACACGACTATCATCGAAATGGGGGGTATACACACTTCAGAGGTCGTTTGACCTTGAAAATGGGTCGGACTAGCCGTGATGGTCAACCGGCTGCATAGCCAAGTTTTTGACGGACGTCCTTAAAAAGTTTTGGCATTTTTGACGTCGGAATCCGGATCACCAAAAAAAAGGTTTGCTATAGCACACGAAAATCATTGAAATGGAGGGTATGCGTGCTTCAAGGCTTGTTTGACCTTTAAAATGGGTCGGACTGGCTGTGAGGGCAAACTGGCTGCATAGCCAAGGTCTTGATGGACGTCCACAAAAAATTTTGACATTTCAGACGTCGGAATTCGGATCTCCAAAAAAATGGTGTGCTATAGCACACGAAAATCGTCGAAATGGCGGGTATGCGCGCTTTGGGGCTTGTTTGACCTTGAAAATGGGTCGGACTGGCCGTGAGGTCCAACCGGCTGCATAGCAAAGTTCTTGACTGACGTCCACAAAAAGTTTCGGTACTTTTGACGTCAGAATCCGGATCACTAAAAAAATGGTGAGCTATAGCACACAAAAATTGTCGAAATGGGGGGTATACGCGCTTCGGGGCTAGTTTGACCTTGAAAATGGATCGTACAGGCCGTTAGGGACAACGACTGTATACCGAAGGTCTTGATGGATGTCCACAAAAAGTTTCGGCATTTTTGACGTTGGAATTCGGATCACCCAAAAAATGATGTGCTATAGCACACGAAAGTCATAGAAAATGGGGGGTATGCGCGCTTTGGGGCTCGGTTGACCTTTAGAATGGGTCGGACTGGCCGTGAGGGCCGACGACTGCAAAGGTCTTGACGGACATCCACAAAAACTTTTGGCATTTTTGACGTCGGAATCTAGATCTCTAAAAAAATGGTGTGCTATAGCACACAAATATCGTCAAAATGGGGGGTATTCCACTTCGGGGTTTGTATGACAATTAAAATGGGTCGGACTAGCCGTGAGGTCCAATCGGCTGCAAAGCCAAGGTCTTGACGGACGTCCACAAAAATTTTTGGCATTTTTGACATCGGAATTGGATCACCCAAAAAATGGTATGCTATAGCACACGAAAATCATTGAAATGGGGGGTATGTGCGCTTCGGGGATCGTTTGACCTTTAAAGTGGGTCAGACTGGCCGTGAGGGCCAACTGGCTGCATAGCCAAGGTCTTGACGGATGCCCACAAAAAATTTTGGCATTTTTGACGTCGGAATCCGGATCACCCACAAAATGGTTGTAACAACCCTAAAAATGAATAAGATAAGAAATGCTTAATGTGTCAAGAATGCTTGCGATTAGACCAAGGTTCACACGGATTGATGCGCGTAGAACCAGACCTCAGAACCCTTACTACGGCCAAGCCAACAAACTTGGGGAGTTAGTTGAGCTTGAAAAGGTTGTAACCAACCATGTAGGGCTCTCGAAAATGAAGATTTAATCGAAGGAGTCTTTACCGGACTTAAAAAGAGGAAATCTTAAGTTATGAGGGTCCAAGGGTAAGATGGTCTTTTCCAGGCCAAGGGTAATATCGTAATTACCCTAAGGAATTAATTAATTAATTGATTGATTTAATTAAGTGGACGGTTCGGGTCGGGTCGACCCGAAATAGCTCGTTTTGCGGTGGTCACTCCACCCGAGTTCAAACCTCAACGGAAGCATTGATTTAATGTATTTTAGTTGAGGTTTATAATCTGATTTTGTAAGGGCATAATGGTCATTTCACTAAGATAATTAAATCAGTTTTTTATTTAAATTAATAAGGAGTCCTAGTTTGACTAATTCCCAAACTAAAACTCCTAATCCTAAGCCACTCTCTCACGTCTATCTCTCACACTTTCACGTTCAATCTCTCTTGTTTTCTCTTTGCCAAATAACGTTGAAGAACAGCAAAAATTATCAAAGTTCTTCACATTTGAAGAACACACACGAAAACTTTAAGAAAACAAGCTAACCAAAAACGTTAAGGCAAAGGGGAGATTTCCGTCTAGTTGGTGGTGAAAGTTTCGGTATTGGACGTGATTTTGGAGAAGGTTTTGGGCAGCAAGTTCAACGTTTGAACATCAATTAAGGTATGGGTTTTCTTCTCTCTTGGTCCCTTTCCCAAGAGACCCCTTAAGGTTCAGAATATTCATTCCGAAAACTAGGGTTGTTCCCCGTTGCATGTCCCTGTCACTAGCTCCCATTGAATCATAGGTTGGGTATGTTTGTTGGTACAAAGTAGGGATGTTATGTGTTTTCGTGATGTTTATGTTTAAGCATGCATGCTCGGAATTATGTGAATATTGAATATGTTGTCCGAAATTATGTGAAAAAGTGATGTGTGTGCAACGTGTGGCAGTGAATGTAGTCACGGTTGGAGATGTGAAATGGCATGTTTAATCCTTGTATTTTATGTGCAAAAGTTGTACACAACGTGATGTTTATATGGGGTGTGAAGTTGCTGATTTTGAGTGAGAATCTCTTGGCTAATGTAACTACTAAACTACACCTAATAATGCACTAAATGTTTCATGAAATTCCCTAAGAACTAACGTGAAAAGGTTGATGAAAAGAAGCTAAAAATCATGATCAAATTTCCAGCATGGTGTAAGTTTGTTTTCGCTCAAAACAAGGTTAAAAATCTGGGTTATAAATGAATATAAAATAGGTGAGGTCACTATGGATTGAACCCGAGACCTCACGCGTGAAGAATGCTAAAAAAAGTAAATGGGGAAATGGGGTTAAGGGGAATCAAACCCGTGTGACAATTGAAATTCACGTAAAGAAAAGGAAGGGGCTGGGGGGATTCGAACTGGGGTCTGCTGGTTGGGAAAAGAGAGAGAGCAACAATTAAATAAATAAATGAGAGGCGTGGGGATCGAACCCATGACCTCCAGGCAGCGAATGAGAGAAGAAAAATTAAAGAAAAGAAAATGTGAGGCGTGGGAATCGAACCCACGACCTCAAGGCTGGAAAGGGGAATGGCGAATTAATTAAGAAAATAAAGTGAGGTTGTGGGGGCTCGATCCCACAACCTCACTGCCAAATGCCTAGCTTAGTAGATTTTAATTATAAATAAAAGTAAGGACGATGTGGAACCCACAACCTCACAGCCCCTAGCGAAATTAAAAGTAAAATAAGAAGGTTGTGGGGGTTCGAACCCACAACCTCCGAATTCCCAGCGAAAATAAAGAATAAAATAAAAGAGGTTGTGGGGGTTCCACAACCTCTTTGTCTAGGCGAAATGTGACAATACAATCAATGAAAAATGTAAATGTTGTCCAAGTGATTCGAACTTGGGTTCCCTTGCCCAAATTTCCGTATTGATACAAAAGTTATACGTGAATTAAATGTTCAAGAATAATGCCACCTACTTAGATTGAAATCAAGATCTTGGCATATATACAAGATACATAAGTCTTGTACTACATAATCTTAGGAAGATACGAGTCACTTGACGAACTATGAATGAAGCCTCATGGCTTGTATGTATAGACCCATAAGTCTAGCATACGTTTAAAAATAAGTGAACCTAAGATGTATGTAATGAAATGAAGTAACCCTAGAATGGGTTAAGTACGAGTGTAAAACACACTAAATGGCCAAGTATATTGGCATATGATGAAATGAACATTCACGTAAAATGGGGTGAGTAATTATGAAGAACAAATGTGCTAATGTTAATGAATGTGGTGACAACATGATATGAGGCTAATGTACAAGATGAGAACAATCTCAAATGAGCCTAAGTAAATGTTACCAAAACGTACTCACCTATGAGAGTGTAAAGTTAATGAAGAGACCAGTCTCTATGAACACTCTAACGAAAGTATTGAGATTAACACACTTAATACTAATGATGAGATGAGAAATCATCTATTGAGCTATGATGTCCTCATACTAGAAGCCAGCTTCCATGACATATGAGTTGAATGTAATGGAACTTTATACTGAGCACCGATAGACTAGTTATGAGCGGTGATGCCTTCTTTCGGGAAGGACGGAGGTTCACGTAACTCTCATGAGATGAGACTGTCCGGCTTGCCGGGTATGGGTCTACTTATATCTCCTGGTCTTCGAACCTATACTGCCAATATAGGGATCTGGCGGGGTTAAATTCCCATGTACGCTAGCATGTTTTGGGTCACCTTGGCCGGTGATTCCACCTCTTTTCGGTGTGGGGGAGACACTGGATTTCATGATGCTCACATGATCTATGTCGGTTAAAGTTAAAGTTCCCAATGAATGAATGAGGCCAGCCTCAAAAGAAGCACATAATGAAATGAATGATACCAAAGGTGTTAGGATGGGATAATCAAGAGGGGAGCTAGACTCAGGTAATGAGACTAGGTTATTCTTGATCATTGCACAGTAAACCCGATGAAAGTCTTAAACTACACCCTAGGTATGGATGGTGTTCACACTGGCCTATGAACGAAATGAAATGAAGTACGTACGAATGAATGAAGCAGACTCTGTGTTTGCTAATGAAGACTCCCTAGTTGAGGTCCCATATGTTGAGCCCTTATTTTGGAAAGTCTTAATGCCAAGTCCATGATTCCAAGGTCTCATGGCACATGAATGAATGTTATAAAAGATGTTATGTGTTGTATGCTATATGATATGTGTTTTGTGTAAGATGTTATGTGTTGTGTGCAATATGATAAGTATGATGATGCATGTTACTCTCATGGCATGACTTTCCTAATCCAAATTTGGAAAGTTCACTAACTTTCCTAATCCCGATTTGGCAAGTCCACTGACTTGACTTTCCATAATCATGTTGTTAGGAAAGAGCTATTCTTTCTCATGCATGTCCTTGGTGTGTGCTTGCATATACCCATACTTAGTAAAAGTGTGTACTGACCCTATACAACTCTATAATTTTAGGTGCATACACAGGTTGACGCTAGAGCTACAGGTTGACGCTGAAGCTATCAGGACGTCGAGCATTCATCCGGACTTGGTAGGCCCTCATGCTTTCGAGGATGCTACCATTTATATCCTAGCTTAGTTTTAGAGTTGAGCTAGTGGAGCATGTTTCACTAGCGTTTCTTTCCTGTTTTATTCAGACATTGTATTGGTGCCATTTTGCCAAGTACATCTTTATTACTATATTAAACTATTTCTTTCATTTGATGATCTTAATATTAGATGGTTTATGGTAAACAATTATGTACTAATAAGAATGTTTAATAAGTATGTTAAGAAACAAAAAGTTTCAAATTTTCTGCTAAAATTAATCTAGGTGAAGTAACAATGACATAAGTAGGCTTCTCTGCGACCTCTGAGAGGTCAACGACGCCGGTCTCATCTGGGGTCTAGATCCCGGTCATGACAATGGTGTGCTATAGCACACAAAAATCATCTAAATGGGGGTATGCACGCTTCCGAGCTCGTTTGACCTTGAAAATGGGTAGGACTGGTAGTGAGGGACAACCGGCCACATAGCCAATGTCTTGACGGATGTCCACAAAAAAGTTCGGCGTTTTTGATGTCGGAATCAGATCACCCAAAAAATGGTATGCTATAGCACACGAAAATCATCAAAATGGGGGGTATGCGCGCTTCGGTGCTCGTTTGACCTTGAAAAATTGGCCAGACTAGCCGTGAGGGCCAACCAGCTGCATAGCCGAGGTCCTTACGGACGTCCACAAAACATTTCGGCATTTTTGATGTCGGAATCCGGATCACCCAAAAAAAGGTGTGCTATAGCACACGAAAATCATCGAAATGGGGGGTATGCGCTCTTCGGGGCTTGTTTGACCTTTAAAATGGGTCAGAATGTCCGTGAGGGCCAACCGGATGCATAGCCAAGGTTTTGACGGACTTCTACAAAAATATTTGGCTTTTTTGATGTCGGAATCCATATCTCCAAAAAATGGTGTGCTATAACACACGAAAATCGTCGAAATGGGGGGTATACGCGCTTCGGGGGTCGTTTGACCTTGAAAATGGGTCGGACTATCCGTGAGGGCCAACCGGCTGCATATTCAAGTTCTTGACGGACGTCCAAAAAATGTTTCTGCATCTTTGACGTCGTAATCTGGATCACCAAAAAAATGGTGTGCTATAGCACACGAAAATCGTTAAAATGGGGGGTATGCGCGCTTCGGGGCTCGTTTGACCTTGAAAATGGGTCGGACAGGCCATTAGGGCCAATGGCTGCATAGCCAAGGTCTTGACAAACGTCCACAAAAATTTTTGGCATTTTTGACATCGGAATCCAGATCACCAAAAAAATGGTGTGTTATAGCACACGAAAATCATCAAAATGTGGTGTATGCACGCTTCAAGGATCGTTTGACCTTTGAAATGGGTCGTACTAGTTGTTAGGGCCAACTAGCTGCATAGCCAAGGTCTTGACGAACTTCCACAAAAAATTTCAGCATTTTTACATTGGAATCTGGATCTCAAAAATAATGGTGTGCTATATCATACGAAAATAGTCGAAATAGAGGGTATGCAGGATTTGGGGCTCGTTTGACCTTTTAAATGGGTCGGACTTGTCTTAAGGGCCAACCGATTGCATCGCCAAGGTATTGACGGACGTCCACAAAATATTTTGGCATTTTTGACGTCGGAATTCGGATCACCAAAAAAATTGTGTGCTGCAGCACACGAAAATCGACGAAAAGGGTGTTATGCGCGCTTCAGGGCTCGTTTGACCTTAAAATGGGTCGGACTGGCCATGAGGTCCAACCGGCTGCATAGCCAAGGTCTTGACAGATCTCCACAAAAATTTAAGCATTTTTTACGTCGGAATTGAATCACCCAAAAAATGGTGTGCTATGACACACGAAAATCGTTGAAATGGGGGGTATGACCGCTTCGGAGCTCGTTGACCTTTAAAATGGGTCGGACTAGCCGTGAGGGCCAACCGGCTGCATAGCCAAGGTCTTGACAGACGTCCACAAAAATATTTGGCATTTTTGACATCGGAATCCGGATCACCCAAAATATTGTGTGCTATAGCACATGAAAATCGTCGAAATTGGGGGAATGCGCACTTCGGGGCTCGTTTGACCTTGAAAATGGATCGGACTGGCCGTGAGGGCAACCGGCTGCATATCCAAGGTCTTGATGGATGTCCACAAAAATTTCGGCATTTTTTATGTCGTAATCTAGATCTGCCAAAAAATGGTGTGCTATACACGAAAATCATCGAAATGTAGGGTATGCATAATTCGGGGCTCGTTTGAACTTTAAAATATGTTGGACTTGCCATGAGGGCCAACCGTCTACATAGCCTAGGTCTTGACGGCCGTCCACAAAAAATTTCGGTATTTTTGAAGTCGAATCTAGATCTCC
This sequence comes from Solanum sitiens, assembly GCA_016801875.1. Lineage (NCBI taxonomy): Eukaryota > Viridiplantae > Streptophyta > Magnoliopsida > Solanales > Solanaceae > Solanum > Solanum sitiens. Next base: position 170,522 of record JABWTJ010000869.1, on the reverse strand, counting down.
CAAAAAATGCCGTGCTATAGCACACGAATATCGTCAAAATGGGGAGAATGCCGCTTTGGGGCTCGTTTGACCTATAAATGGGTCGGACTGGCCGTGAGGTCCAATCGGCTGCATAACCAAGGTCATGTCGGACGTCCACAAAAAATTTCGGCATTTTTGACGTCGGAATAGGATCACCCAAAAAATGGTGTGATATAGCACACAAAAATTGTTGAAATGGGAGGAATGCGCGCTTCAGGGCTCGTTTGACCTTTAAAATGGGTCGGACTGGCCGTGAGGGCCAACCGGCTGCATAGCCAAGGTCTTGACAGACGTCCTCATAAAAATTCTGCATTTTTAACGTCAGAATTCGGATCTGCAAAAAAATGGTGTGCTATAGCGCACAAAAATCATCGAAAATGGGGGGTATGCCACTTCGGGGCTCGTTTGACCTTGAAAATGGGTCGTACTGGCCGTAAGGGACAACCGGCTGCATAGCCAAGGTCTTGATGAACGTCCACAAAAACGTTTGGTATTTTTGACGTCGGAATCCGGATCACCCATAAAATGGTGTGCTATAGCAAACGAAAATCATTGCAATGGGGGGTATGCGCACTTCGGGGCTCGTTTGACCTTGAAAATGGGTCGGAATGGCCGTGAGGGCCAACCGGTTGCATATCCAAGGTCTTTACAGACGTCCACAAAAAATTTCTGTATTTTTGACGTCGGAATCTGGATCTGCAAAAAAATGGTGTGCTATAGCACACGAAAATCATCAAAATAGGGGGTATGCGTGCTTCAGGGTTCGTTCGATCTTGAAAATGGGTCGGACCGTCCGTGTCACATCCGGGTTTACCCCCCAGACATAACCGGCGTCGTCGTCCTCTCGGAGGACTAAGACAAGCCTCTTAGCTTCGTCATAGCATTCATCGACTAAAAATCAGTAAAAATTAAAAACTTTTTATCTAAAACTACTCGGAGGTTTACATAAACCTCTACATACACATAATTATATATATCAAGTATACATAGACTTGTTCATATACGAAGATTACTTAGTCTTCTACTTTTATTTCATACACTTATATATTTAGAAAATAATAGTCATAAAATCGTCTCATCTCAGAAACCATCTATCGATTACAATAAGTCTTGGGCATAGCCCTACATCAAATGAAAGAAGCCGCATATAGGCTGTTTACTACATCGTCTCAAGAGAATAACAGAGTCAACATAGAATCATAGTAACTACACATCATAAAGAGAGATATCGGCCACGTCCTCGAGAGAGTGAGGACCTACCACTTGGATGGCAAAATACCCAAGTCTTCCTTCCTAGCAATTTGGATCAAGCTCAACGACCCGAACCTAAAATGTTTGGGAAAAGGGAAAGAAAAGGGATTAGTACTCCACATGTACTAAGTATGGAATCTCATATACAATTACCAATCAAATATATTTAGAAAGGGACATTTATGAAAACATAATAGACTACATATGAAATTAAACCATAGCAAAGCAAAGCATACTAATGATAACCTTCAATAAGTCACAAGTGCAATGATCAAGTAAAATTACCATATCTCCTACTCAATCAAGTAACCTACCAAGACTACAATTAGCAATTTACTTACCAACATACTCGTCATGTCATGATACATCCTTCTTCAAGCAAAGACAACAACATTATATTCATAAGCATGTTACTCAACATACCAACCATTTACCTCATACTATCGCCTTACATGCATAATATTGACCTCTCAAAGTTCCTATCAAGGCAAACTAGTGCAAGGCGTAGGTAGAGTCCCATACCCCTACCTAAGCTATAGCCAACCTCTCAAGTTACTTTGATTAGCCTATACCTTATTCATTCATTCATTTTAGTTTAGGGAACATTTGCCTTAACCGACATAGACCACATAATCGAATGTGGAATCCGGTGTCATGAAACCTTACACCGATGGAAGGTGGTCTACCGGCCAAGGTAGAACCTAACGTGAACATAGCTATCTAGGTGGATCCACTAGCTAGTATCCTATGGTGGCAACATAGTTCAAGAACTAAGAGATAGGTATTCCCTCTATATACCATTCGGTAATGGGGCCTCATCTCATGAGAATTCATGAGTGAATATTTCTCAAGGAAAGTCAACACTTCACGTAGATCCATAGGTGAGTATTCCTCTAAGGGAAGTCAACACTCTATAAGGAACAAATGGTGAATATTCCTCTAAGGGAAGTCAACACCTCTCAATGTCAAGTTCGCTCGGTGCTAAGCTAAGTCCCCATTTGTAGAGAAGCCTTTAATCTTTATTAATCTTCTCAATTTAATTAGATAGAAGGGTCAATCCCTTGTATATCATCATTATAGCTCAAATAAGAATTGTATGAGAATTAGTCCTTTCATTAACAATTCATATAGGTGAAGTCAACCCTCGTACATCTCATCATAATAGGGCACATCGAACAACTTCCCTATATTACATTACACTTAGCAACCTCACAACCAACCTAAGCATATAAGTTCATGTATCATATCAACTTATCACATCAATCAAAGCATACTTCAACATAACATTATCACTTGATGACAATTAACCATAATTTGAAGTAAAGGCTAGGATCATCAAGACTTACCAATACTCCTCCCTAGTCCATCAATAAAGGGCCTTACCATCAACCCATAGATCAACCAATCTTAGATCATCACATCGATGTAATTCAATAATAAATCACAAGAACTAATCAAGGAGAAGCACTATGCTATGAAGCAATACTACATCAAAGCTTAGTAACATGATCTCAAGTGTATCTTCTTAACTTAGATTCAATATTCAAGAACATAGGTGTGAAGAACTTCAATTCATCATAATAGACCCATAATCAATGCAATGACAATCATTAAAGACCATTTAACTAATTATGAGATCAATTCTATCAAACTCAACCTAATCCATATCAATTCAACATTTAGGGTTAAGGGTTAGGGGTCATCACCCACAATCTAGATCAAACTACTTCCATTCACCATAATCAAGTTACAATTCATGATAATCTACTCATTCTAACCCAAAGAATACATAATTAACTCAATTCACATGATCAAATTCGGATTTGGATGAAACCCATAAGAAACTCAACTTTTTGGAAAAAGCTTTGAAGGAACCCTTTGAGGAAAGAATCTCAAAGGTGAATTAGATCCCATACCTTAAGGTTTGATGACGTTTTGATGGTGAATTTCGTGCTAAATCAACCCCCAATGATCTCCCCAAGTTGATCTCCAATGGAGTCTTCCAATAGAGAGAGAAAGTAGAGAGAAGGAAGAGAGTTTTGTTTTTGAGAGAATGATTAGGCTAATGAGGGTTGGGGTATTTATAGTAGGGTCTTAAGTCACTTAATTAGTCTCTCTTAAACCCCTAATTACCCCTAAGTCACTTAATTAATTAACTAACTAAAACTAACTTTTCCGAAACTGCCACAGGCCTTCCACGACGGATCCCCGACGACGGTCTGTCGTGGGCGTGACGGACTGGCTTCCCTCCGTCCTGCACATTCGTCACGTTAGTCAGAGACTTGTGCAGGCAGAGGATTTCTCCCCAAGCGCACGACGGTTCCACGACGACGGACCGTTGTGGCCGTGACGGACTGGCTTCCCTCCGTCCTGCACATCCGTCACGCTTGTCAGAGACTTGTGCAGGCGGAGGAAAAGTCCAAGCGCTAAGGCTGGCACGACGGAGGCCTCGACGCCCCATCGCGCCTGTGACGCCCCGTCATGGGGTCCGTCATGCCCTGCTGCTTTAAGGGTCCTCCTCGAGGGTCCTTGTTTGGTCCTTGGGGAGTCGTCCCCTGACTTTTCCAACATGATACCATCCCACACAACATTTTACACCTATGGTTACAACTGTTTACCAAATTCTGACTCTTTAACTTGGTTATATCAAAAGGACACTCTAGCCCTCTTATGAACCAATTTGCCGGACGTTTAAGAGTTTCGGTTCCAACACCACTTCAGAGACTCTAAATATGCCTAATTGGCTAGGAACACTGGTTTAGATCCTAAGGAGACCATTTAAGTCTTATCACATGACCTCGATATTTCAAAATGTTACATTATCGCCCCATTAGGAACATTCGTCCCCGAATGACACCAAACACTCTTAAAAGAGGGAGTAAACTCAAGACTAGCAGCTCAACCAATTCACAATATTCTGTAGCATGAACTACATTATTTCATAAAAATACTTCAAAACATCAATTTACCATACATGATCTCAACATTTCCTCATGAGGTTTTTCTCCTTTTCATACAGGCATGAGCTCAATCATTTATCACTCAATTCAAATAGTACAAAGCTCATTTTATCAATATGCTCAATACAATATCAGCAAGGATTAACCATACCTAAATCACAAAACTTGACTCAAATATGCAAGAAACAAGACAACTTCCAATTTGTCTAAGGTCACCTTAAAGTGACTCCATTTTTAAAAATCTCCATAACTAAGAGTTTTGCTAAGTTTCACAAAACAATAGAGATTCACAATATCTAACGCATTTATATCATTAGATAGAGATACTAACCTTAAACATCAAAAAGATGAGGATAACGGGTTTTCATGTCGGCCTCCGCCTCCCATGTTGCACCCTCTACTAGGTGGTTCCTCCATAACACTTTTACGGAAGCTACCTCTTTGTTCCTCAACTTTTTCACTTGCCTGTCAAGGATTTGAACCGGAACCTCCTCATAAGAGAGGTTATCCTTGACTCCGAGGCCTTCAAGAGGAAGAATTGACTCGGGATTTCCGACACACTTCTTTAACATGGAGACATGGAAAACCGGATGAACCAAAGCTAGCTCATCAGGTAATCTTAAACGATAAGCAACTTTACCAACCCTTTCTAAAATCTCATAAGGGCCTACATATCGAGGGCTCAACTTCCCTTTCTTGCCAAATCTTACCACACCCTTCATAGGTAAGATTTTTAAATACACCCTATCACCCTCTTCAAACTCCAAGTCCCTTCTTCTATTATCGGCATAGGACTTTTGTCGACTATAGGCTGTTTGCAACCTATTTCTTATGATATGTACATTCTCTAATGTCTTGTAAATCAAGTCGAGACCGAATATCGATGACTCACCTACTTCAAACCATCCTATAGGAGACCTACACCTCCTTCCATACAAGGCTTCATAGGGGGCCATGGAGATGGACGAATGGAAACTATTATTATATGCAAACTCCACCAACGGCAAATGCTTATCCCAACCCCCTTTGAAATCAATGATGCAAGCTCTAAGCATATCCTCAAGAGTCTGAATCGTGCGTTCCGCTTGACCATCCGTTTGAGGATGGAAGGCGGTACTTAATTTCACTTTAGTACCCAAACCTTTTTGAAACGACTTCCAAAATCTAGATGTGAATTGTGCACCTCTATCTGAAATGATGGATAACGGAATACCATGACGACACACAATCTTATCTATGAAAATCTTCGCATAATCTTCCGCCGAATATGTAGATTTGACGGGGATAAAGTGAGCGGACTTAGTCAATCTATCAACAATCACCCATATAGAATCAAATGACTTTTGAGTCCGAGGCAACCCTACTACGAAATCCATATTAATGTCTTCCCACTTCCAAGTAGGAATTTGGATCTCCTGTAGTAAGCCACCCGGCTTTTGATGTTCCGCCTTCACTTGTTGACAATTCGGACATTTAGCAACAAATTCCGCTATATCCTTCTTCAAACCTTCCCACCAATATATTTCTCGAAGGTCATGATACATCTTTGTAGAACCGGGATGGATGGAATAGTGGGATCCATGGGCTTCATCAAGGATCCGATCCCTCAATCCATCCACATCAGGAACACACAACCTCCCTTGATACCTCAAAACACTGTCTTCTCCTAAGGAGAATGATTCGTTCGTCTTGCCAAGAACCGACTCCTTTAACTCCATCAATAGTTGATCAAGGTGTTGTTTGGACTTTACCTCAACCACCAATGATGACTCGGAGCTATGATGAATCGTGGCACCTCCATTTAGCGAACACACCAATCGCACTCCCAATCTAGTCAAACGGTGAACATCTTTTACTAGATCTTTCTTGTCTTCTTCGATATGAGACACACTACCCATAGTCATACGACTTAAAGCATCCGCCACCACATTTGCCTTGCCGGGATGATATAGGACACTCATATCATAATCTTTCAACAACTCTAACCACCTTCTTTGTCGAAGATTCAAATCTTTTTGGGTAAACACATATTGAAGGCTCTTATGATCAGTGAAAACATCTACATGAACACCATACAAGTAGTGTCTCCATATTTTTAAAGCAAACACCACGGCCGCTAACTCAAGGTCATGAGTAGGATAATTTCTCTCATGCACCTTAAGTTGCCGCGAAGCATAGGCAATCACCTTCCCATTTTGCATAAGCACACACCCCAAACCTATGCGGGATGCATCACAATACACAATGAACCCTTTAGATCCTTCCGGTAAAGTTAACACCGGAGCGGAAGTAAGCCTATCCTTCAATAATTGAAAACTCTTCTCACATGCCTCTGACCATTCAAACTTTTTGCCTTTTTGAGTCAATGAAGTCAAAGGAGATGCAATGGAAGAAAAGCCTTCTACGAACCTTCGATAATAACCCGCTAGACCCAAGAAACTCCTAATATCAGTTGGGGTCAAGGGTCTAGGCCAGTTTCTTACCGCATCTGTCTTCCTTGGATCTACCTCAACTCCCTCACTAGAGATAATGTGCCCAAGAAATGCCACCGACCTCAGCCAAAACTCGCACTAGCTATACTTGGCGAACAATTTATGTTCTCTAAGGGTTTCCAATACTGCCCTTAGATGATCACTGTGGTCAACCTCATTTTTCGAATACACCAAGATATCATTGATAAATACAATAACGAATGAATCAAGGAAATTTCGAAACACTCTGTTCATCAGATCCATAAACGCCGCCGGAGCATTTGTGAGACCAAAAGACATAACCACGAACTCATAATGCCCATATCGAGTCCGAAAAGCTGTCTTTGGAATATCTTCATTTCTCACCCTAAGCTGGTGGTACCCTGACCTCAAATCAATCTTTGAGAAGTAACTCGCTCCTTGGAGTTGATCAAATAAATCATCAATCCGAGGAAGAGGATACTTATTCTTGATAGTAACCTTGTTGAGTTGTCGGTAGTCAATACACATTCTCAAGGACCCATCCTTCTTTTTCACGAACAAGACCGGAGCACCCCATGGAGAAATGCTAGGCATAATAAAGCCCTTGTCTAGCAAATCTTTAAGTTGTGCCTTCAATTCCTTTAACTCGGCCGGAGCCATTCTATAAGCAGGAACAGAAATAGGATTTGTTTCCGGTAGCAAATCGATACCAAAATCGATTTCCCATTCGGGAGGAATGCCAGGAAGGTCATCAGGAAAGACCTCCGTAAATTCACTCACCACGGGGACTGACTCTATAGGAGGAACTTCGTAATCCACTTCTTGGACTCTCACAATATGGTAGAGACACCCCTTCGAGATCATTTTACACGCCTTTAGGCATGTTATGAAATGACCTCTAGGAAGAGAATTTCCACCCTTCCACTCAATAACGGGTTCATTTGGGAAACAAAACCTCACAATTTTGGTCCTACAATTTATGGAAGCGAAACTAGCATGCAACCAGTCCATACCTAATATGACATCAAAATCAATCATGTCTAGCTCAACTAGATCAATATGAGAAACTCTATGAGGTATTGAAATAGGACAATTTCGATAGACTCTTTTTGCTACCACTGACTCACCCACCGGGGTAGACACCAAAATAGGTTCATGCAAAACATCGGGTAATGTACTAAACTTCTTAGCTACCAATGGAGTAACGAAAGACAAAGTAGCACCCGGATCAAGTAATGCATACACATCAATGGCAAAGATTTGTAACATACCAGTCACCACATCGGGAGAGGCCTCTTGGTCATCTCTAGTACGAAGAGCATAAAGACGGTTCTTTTTGGGAGCACTATTAGAACCACTTGGATGACCACCCCTCTCTTGTCCCTTAGCATTTGGACAATCCCGCACCTTGTGACCAATCTTTCCACAACCAAAGCAATTTCCCGTTCCAATCAAACATTCTCCATAGTGACCTTTCCCACACTTAGAACATGTAGGCTTCTCATTAGATGAGTTCCCATCCTTTCCCTTGGCAACTTTTGGTCTAGGAGCTTTAGAATCCCTAGTCTTGGGAAATTTGGATGGAACGTGGTTTGAGAACCTCTTTTTGAATCTAGGCCTGTCTTGAATTCCCAACCTATCTTTAGCAGTTTCACTCTCAGAAGACCTTGTCCTCCTTGAGTCCTTATCCTTATCCTTCCTTTTTGCTCTAGCCTCCTCAACCCTTCTTGCATGCACCATGAGACGACCAATGTTCATGTTATCATGTAGCATAGCCGATTGACACTCCTCTTGTAAATCGTCCGATATACCTGTCACATATCGACTCATTTCGTCTCTAGGATCGGAGACCAAAGACGGAGCATATTTGGCCAATTGAGTAAATTTCAGAGAATACTCATGAACACTCATCGTTCCTTGGCGGAGATTGATGAATTCCACCACCTTCGTTTCCCTCATCTCTCTAGGGAAGAACCGATCAATGAAGGCCCCTTTGAATAACTCCCACGTCACTAACCCACTTCCAAGTGGCCTGTTGTCCTTCCATTGCGCATACCATATCTGAGCGACATCCTTGAGTTGGTATGAGGCCAACTCGGCATTCTCGCTAGATGACAGCCCCATAGCACACAAAATCTTGTGAACCTCATCAATAAATTCCTGAGGGTCTTCATCAACCTTCGACCCATAAAAGACAGGAGGATTCATTCGAGTGAAATCCCTAAGTCTGGAGGCCATAGTCTGTTCATGGACTCTAGGTGCCAAATCCCTATTGGCTTGGGCAGTCATAGCTTGGGCTTGCACTGTTGCGGCTTGAGCTTGAGTAGTCATGGCTTGAGCCATTTGAGCAATAATAGCTCTCATCTGAGCTTCTGTCATCGGTGGAGGATCAGCAGGAACCTGGTCATCAATAGTAACCTCTTCAAGAGGAGGAGCAGGTTCATCACGAGGAATTCCCGCAGCAGCCATCTCTTCCTCAAGTCTTCAAGCCGCATTTCTTCTAGTATTCATCTCCTATAACCAAAACACAAGGTTCAGGCGAAAGCATATACGACGTACATTCTAGGGGCACGATATGGATTTCCAACAATGAGAATGATTCCTAATCATCAAATAAGTTCCTATTCATAAGTGTGGCGCACTTCACAATTATGAATACAAACTTAAATAACGTGGTTGAGAGAGAGACGTTAACATCAAGGATATTCAACCTCATGCTCTGATACCAAGTTTGTCACATCCGGGTTTACCCCCCAAGCGTAACCGGCGTCGCCGTCCTCTCGGAGGACTAAGACAAGCCTCTTAGCTTCGTCATAGCATTCATCGATTAAAAATCAGTAAGAATTTAAAACTTTTTATCTAAAACTACTCGGAGGTTTACATAGACCTCTACATACACATAATTATATATATCAAGTATACATAGACTTGTTCATATACGAAGATTACTTAGTCTTCTACTTTTATTTCATACACTTATATATTTAGAAAATAATAGTCATAAAATCGTCTCATCTCATAAACCATCTATCGATTACAATAAGTCTTGGGCATAGCCCTACATCAAATGAAAGAAGCCGCATATAGGCTGTTTACTACATCGTCTCAAGAGAATAACAGAGTCAACATAGAAATCATAGTAACTACACATCATAAAAGAGAGATATCGGCCACGTCCTCGAGAGAGTGAGGACCTACCACTTGGATGGCAAAATACCCAAGTCTTCCTTCCTAGCAATTTGGATCAAGCTCAACGACCCAAACCTAAAATGTTTGGGAAAAGGGAAAGAAAAGGGATTAGTACTCCACATGTACTAAGTATGGAATCTCATATACAATTACCAATCAAATATATTTAGAAAGGGACATTTATGAAAACATAATAGACTACATATGAAATTTAACCATAGCAAAGCAAAGCCTACTAATGATAACCTACAATAAGTCACAAGTGCAATGATCAAGTAAAATTACCATATCTCCTACTCAATCAAGTAACCTACCAAGACTACAATTAGCAATTTACTTACCAACATACTCGTCATGTCATGATACATCCTTCTTCAAGCAAAGACAACAACATTATATTCATAAGCATGTTGCTCAACATACCAACCATTTACATCATACTATCGCCTTACATGCATAATATTGACCTCTCAAAGTTCCTATCAAGGCAAACTAGTGCAAGGCGTAGGTAGAGTCCCATACCCCTACCTAAGCTATAGCCAACCTCTCAAGTTACTTTGATTAGCCTATACCTTATTCATTCATTCATTTTAGTTTAGGGAACATTTGCCTTAACCGACATAGACCACATAATCGAATGTGGAATCCGGTGTCATGAAACCTTACACCGATGGAAGGTGGTCTACCGGCCAAGGTAGAACCTAACGTGAACATAGCTATCTAGGTGGATCCACTAGCTAGTATCCTATGGTGGCAACATAGTTCAAGAACTAAGAGATAGGTATTCTCTCTATATACCATTCGGTAATGGGGCCTCATCTCATGAGAATTCATGAGTGAATATTTCTCAAGGAAAGTCAACACTTCACGTAGATCCATAGGTGAGTATTCCTCTAAGGGAAGTCAACACTCTATAAGGAACAAATGGTGAATATTCCTCTAGGGGAAGTCAACACCTCTCAATGTCAAGTTCACTCGGTGCTAAGCTAAGTCCCCATTTGTAGAGAAGCCTTTAATCTTTATTAATCTTCTCAATTTAATTAGATAGAAGGGTCAATCCCTTGTATATCATCATTATAGCTCAAATAAGAATTGTATGAGAATTAGTCCTTTCATTAACAATTCATATAGGTGAAGTCAACCCTCGTACATCTCATTATAATAGGGCACATCGAACAACTTCCCTATATTACATTACACTTAGCAACCTCACAACCAACCTAAGCATATAAGTTCATGTATCATATCATCTTATCACATCAATCAAAGCATACTTCAACATAACATTATCACTTGATGACAATTAACCATAATTTGAAGTGAAGGCTAGGATCATCAAGACTTACCAATACTCCTCCCTAGTCCATCAATAAAGGGCCTTACCATCAACCCATAGATCAACCAATCTTAGATCATCACATCGATGTAATTCAATAATAAATCACAAGAACTAATCAAGGAGAAGCACTATACTATGAAGCAATACTACATCAAAGCTTAGTAACATGATCTCAAGTGTATCTTCTTAACTTAGATTCAATATTCAAGAACATAGGTGTGAAGAACTTTAATTCATCATAATAGACCCATAATCAATGCAATGACAATCATTAAAGACCATTTAACTAATTATGAGATCAATTCTATCAAACTCAACCTAATCCATATCAATTCAACATTTAGGGTTAAGGGTTACGGGTCATCACCCACAATGTAGATCAAACTACTTCCATTCACCATAATCAAGATACAATTCATGATAATCTACTCATCCTAACCCAAAGAATACATAATTAACTCAATTCACATGATCAAATTCGGATTTGGATGAAACCCATAAGAAACTCAACTTTTTGGAAAAAAACTTTGAAGGAACCCTTTGAGGAAAGAATCTCAAAGGTGAATTAGATCCCATACCTGAAGGTTTGATGACGTTTTGATGGTGAATTTTGTGCTAAATCAACCCCCAATGATCTCCCCAAGTTGATCTCCAATGGAGTCTTCCAATAGAGAGAGAAAGTAGAGAGAAGGAAGAGAGTTTTGTTTTTGAGAGAATGATTAGGCTAATGAGGGTTGGGTATTTATAGTGGGGTCTTAAGTCACTTAATTAGTCTCTCATAAACCCCTAATTACCCCTAAGACACCTAATTAATTAACTAACTAAAAAAATAACTTTTCCATAACTGCCACAGACCTTCCACGATGGATCCCCGACGACGGTCCGTCGTGGGCGTGACGGACTGACATCCCTCCGTCCTGCACATTCGTCACATTGGTCAGAGACTTGTGCAGGCGGAGGCTTTCTCCCCAAGCGCACGACGATTCCACGACGACAGACCGTCGTGGCCGTGACGGACTGGCTTCCCTCCATCCTGCACATCGGTCACGCTTGTCAGAGACTTGTGCAGGCGGAGGAAAAGTCCAAGCGCTAAGGCTGGCACGACGGAGGCCTCGACGCCCCGTCGCGCCTGTGACGCCCCGTCCTGGGTCCGTCATGCCCTGTTGCTTAAAGGGTCCTCCTCGAGGGTCCTTGTTTGGTCCTTGGGGAGTCGTCCCCTGACTTTTCCAGCATGATACCATCCCACACAACATTTTACACCTGTGGTTACAACTGTTTACCAAATTTCAACTCTTTAACTTGGTTATATCAAAAGGACACTCTAGCCCTCTTATGAACCAATTTGCCGGACGTTTAAGAGTTTCGGTTCCAACACCACTTCAAAGACTCTAAATATGCCTAACTGGCTAGGAACACTGGTTTAGATCCTAAGGAGACCATTTAAGTCTTATCACATGACCTCGATATTTTAAAATGTTACAAACTTACCTTAAGTCCTCCTAGTTAGGATTCTATTCAATTACTTCCATTGTCCATTTTACTTTTAGGGAAACCATAACCTCAACCGACATAGACCATGTGATGCTAAAAATGGAATCCAGTGTCATCAAACCTTACACCGATGGAAGGTGGTCTACCGGCCAAAGTAGAACCAAATCTAAATATAGCTATCGAGGTAGAATCGTCTAGCTAGTATCCTATGGTGGCAACATAGTTCAAGAACTAAGAGGTAGATATCCTTATTCATATCATTTGGTAAAGTGGGCCGCTCCTCATGGAAATACCTTAGATGACATATCCCATAAACAAGGGAGTTAACATCACATGGGCAACTTTAGGATGAATCTTTCCTTCTATGGATAAGTCACCTCCCATTGTCAAGTTCGCTCGGTGCTAAGTTAAGTTTCCTTTATTGAAAAGCCTTTATTACGTTTATTTATAAAACATAAGCTTTAGAATATTCATCCCTCATATGCTTATCGCATATTCTAGCATCTATCTAGTTTTATAGTATTCTTGGCCACCTCTAGCAAGGCCCCTCTAAATTACTAGATCATCCATGTGCGTGAGTGTATACATAGATGTGAATAACCTTTCACATAACACATTAAGTCACACATGTTCATATAATCATCCATTATATACATAAGAACCAAACCTAGGCACTATCCTATCAAGATACACATGTGCAATGCATAGACAAGGTTCCATACCCTTGCCCATACTAGTACACCTATCAAGTCATCCTAGTAAGGGAATACAAATCATATATTCATAAACATCACCTTAATATGCATAGTAGTAGACACTAGTGAATATGAGAACTACATTTCATTTAGACACAATGACTTATACTACTTGTAATATGCATGTAAGTGAGAGTGTGTGTACATTGACCAACATGATCACATAATGGCTATCAATAACTTATTAAGTCAGCCACCCTATTAGACCACATTACACTTCAAGCACGTAGCACACAACACATAATAGCATAGGAGACAAGACAATATATACAATGTAATCAAAACTCCTAACTTTAGCTATTCACACTTTCATATAAGAGGTACATAGGTAAAGGGTTATTAACCATCTAAACACATTAATGGCAGCACCTATACTTTACCCTAACATGGTTATACACATGCTCATCAAATAGCCACACAACCTAATCCACAACTAGAATAGGAAAGCAAGCATAATCTTCTCATAGTATCATCTTGAGCACATGTTCATAAGTTCATCAATATGCCTTCAAGGCCATGGTCAACACATATATAATAACAATAAAGTAAACACCACCACCATAAGTGGACCATACCACACAATTCCATACAAGGATTCATCAACATTACTATAAAGGAATAGAGAAGTAGAAGAGTAAAGGAAATAAGCATTCTTACCCAATTCTTACCCTTTGACCATCATTGATCAATACACATTATTCATCAATAAAACACATATATGGCAGTAGCTAAATGTACTTTAAACATATAAGAAACCATGTACAAGTCAGTACAAGATTATACCATAACATAATACAACATATCAACACACAAGGAAAATAGAATAACATAGATCATTAGCTAACTTCCCTTACATTGATTTTTGATCATAGTTCATACATATATAAGTCTAATGTAGTAGCTAAACCTACATTTAACCATATTGAAGTCATGATTATATACTCTCAAGATTTAGGCTACAACATAGGCATTTAGGCTTATGAATTTGCTAGAGTATAGAAGAATTTACCAATACTATGAACTCTCTAAGGGTTTCATCATCATTCCTATTTCATCAATAATATACTCATTAGGCAGTAGCTAATTATATAAGAAATCAAGACTATATCATGCTTCATCTAATCACAAATTCAAGATACATCACCCACTTAGCCTCTTGACTTCATAGCCTAAAGGAATCTATATCCATTCATGCAAGCCATTCTTAATTTTATCATTTAGGATTTATACCTACAAAATTTGTCCATTATATCACCCTAAAATAGTAGTTGCAGCAGTTCATACATAATCAAGAATCTACACAACCGATCTCACAATCAACTTCAAGACAGTATGTAAAAACATAGGCTATTCATGCTCAAAAATTCATATATTTATCATCATGGACTGATCATCATCAATTCAACATCAATTAACATAATTAACAATAAAAACAAGCAATTCAACATAAGAGAATCACCAATTAATCAAGATCAAGCCATAATCACAAAGCCCATGCAAAGGCTAAACCGATTTTTGAAGGAACATGGGTTCATCATGCAATTGGAGTGAAAACACATTAAAACCATTGTATTAACTTCAATTCATCATGATTTAATCATTAAAAACGTTTTGAGAAAGAACCCATGGCTAGATTGGAGAAGAAGAACTTTGATCATAAACTTTTTTTTGAAAACATTGAGAAGAACTCTCCAAGTGAAAAGTTACTTAGAGATGAAGGATCACCATACCTTAATCTTCATGAAGACCTATAAAACTTCATGAAGAACCCATGAGAATCCAATCTATAAGCTGTTGTTGAGCTTCAAAAACCATGGAGGTTCTAGAGAGAATATTTTGGAGGGGAAAGGCTTTAAACATGTGAGAGGATTTTGGGAATGGGTAGATCACGTTTTTGGAGACTTACATAGACCTAAAATTAACTAATAAACCTATTATAATCAGGTTAGGACGTGGGATGAATTTCCCATTCACCCCTTTAATTAACAGAACGCAGGCTGCCAACTTGCAGGCACCCGCGACGTGTGCAGTGACGGGGCGTCAAGGCCATAACGAGCCGTGGCAGCCCTCCGTCGCATGAGACGTAGCCAAATTCTTGGCTTAAGACCTGCCCAAGGCAGGTCTCATTCGACGAGACCTGCTTGACGGTCTGTTGGTGGCCCACCGATCCGTCATTGGGTCCGTCAAGGGACACTGCCCAGGCAGTGTCTTAGGCAGCCTTGGGTCCTTCTTTTGGGGCATCTTGTGGGGCCCTTTAGAAGTTGTACCCGGACGTTTCCAACACGATTACAAACCTTAGCATGTTATAGACCTACCACATAAGTTTCATCCAAAACAAACACCTACAAGACATCCAAACAGCCTTGACCCTAACATGACATACGATGAACGTCTTAGGGGCTATCTTTCGAACGCCTTGGACGTTCTTGGGCGTTTGACCTCCAAACTTCACGAAACTTCATACATTAACATTAAACATCATTTATAACCATTTCAAGACTCATTAGACTCAGTTCATACAATTTAGGCATGCATACACACATGAAGCACATAAGCGACTATTAGTCGAACTTCTTGGACGTCCCTTGACGTTCGACTTCCAAATCACTTCAAACTTTGCACACTGCCTCTATATGACATAATATGGCATTTTAAGACCTTATAACCATAAAACGAACATGTTAGGCTCTAGACACCTTATCTCATTTTCGAGGTCTTACAGCCATCCGTTGCAAGCTCCAGTGGCTTGCCAAGGGTCCCCTCTACACCCTTAAACAAGTCCCCCACGAAAAACCCTTGTGACGGGGCGTCACAGCCATGACAGGCCGTTGACTGCTCTGTCGCCAAGGCTGCCTGGGACAGCCTGCTCACAGACTTTTGGGTCCTTCCTCAAGGACCCTTTGATGGTCCTTGGGGATAATTTCCCGGAAGTTTCCAACCCAAATATGATCATCAATAAGTTTAACACCTCTCACATGAATTTCATCCAAAACGAGCACATAAAACTCAACGAAACTCGCCTAGACGTACAAGGTCGACTCAAGGCATATCTTTCGAATGCCTTGGACGTTCTTGGTCGTTTGACCTCCAAACTTCATGAAACTTTAACCACTGCCTATACATGCTATTTTAACTCTATTAAGAACCTTAAAACACCATGAAACACACATAAACACATAAAACCACATAAGAGATATTTAGGTGACTTAGTCGTCAAACGTCTTAGTCGTCCCTTGACTTTTGACTTCCAACACCTCTAATATTTTAGCTACTGCCTATATTCTATATTTTAGGCATATTTAGGACCTTAAAAAACTAATACCAACATTTTAGGCTCTAGTTAACCTATGTCATTTTCGAGGTCTTACAGTAGTTAAAGTCAATCAGGGTCAGCATCTAGATCCTGTGTTGATGGAGCTGAAGGACTCAGTGTTGATGAAGATGAATGAATCTTTCGCTTTGGGAGATGATGGCATACTTAGGTACCAAGACAGGTTGTGTGTACCAGATGTTGATTATTTGCGGACCAGGATTGTTGAAGAGGCCCATGGTTCCAGATATTCCATACATCCAGGTTCCACTAAGATGTATCATGATCTTAAACAGATTTATTGGTGGGATGGCATGAAGAAGAACATTGCAGAATATGTGGCCAAGTGTCCTAATTGTAAGCAGGTTAATGTAGAGCATCTTAAGCCTGGCGGTCTGCCTCAGATTATTGAGGTTCCGAGTTAAAAGTGGGAGGCCATTAATATAGACTTTGTGGTTGGTCTTCCGAGTACTAGGAGGCAGCATGACTCCATATAGGTTGTTGTGGACAGATTGACTAAGTCTGCCCACTTTATCCCTGTGAAGTCTACTTACAGAGCCGAGGATTATGCGAGACTCTATATTGATGAGATTGTGAGATGGCATGGGATTCCTTTGTCTATCATTTCAGATAGAGGAGCTCAGTTTACTTCACGTTTCTAGAGATCTTTCCAAAAGAGCTTGGGCACGCAGGTAAAGCTTAGTAATGCCTTTCATCCTCAGACTGATGGGTAGGCAGAGCGCACCATTCAAACATTGGAGGACATGGTGAGAGCGTGTGTGATTGACTTCAGAGGTAGTTGGGATCACCATCTGCCATTGATAGAGTTCTCGTATAATAATAGCTATAACTCCAGCATTGGGATGGCACTGTTTGAGGCACTATATGGTAGGAGGTGTAGATCTACAGTTGGGTGGTTCGAGGTTAGAGAGTCATCCATTTTGGGTCCAGAGATCATTCATGAGGCCTTAGAGAAGGTCAGAGTGATTAGGGACAGGTTGGCTACTACTTACAGTCGACAGAAGTCATATGCAGATAACACAAAATGTCCCTTAGAGTTTGATGTTGGTGACCAGGTTTACTTGAAGATATCACCTATGAAAGGGTTGTGAGATTTGGTATAAAAGGGAAGTTGAGTCCGAGGTATGTTGGGCCATACGAGATCCTACAGCGTGTGGGTGAGGTGTCCTATGAGTTGGCATTGTCTGCGGAACTAGCTTCTGTTCATCCAGTATTTCATGTCTCTATGTTGAAGAAGTGCCTAGGTGATCCAGCATCCATTCTACCTGTTGAAGCTTTAGGGGTTGATGACGACCTGTCTTATGAGGAGGTACATGTTGAGATCTTAGACAGACAGGTCAAGCGGCTGAGGAACAAGGAGATTGCCACAGTGAAGGTATTCTGGATGAATCATCTTGTTGAGGGTGCTACGTGGGAGGCTGAGGCCGACATGAGATCCCGCTACCCTCATCTTTTCATCTCTTGAGGTTAGACTTCCTACTCTTAAGTCTATGTTTCCTTATCTCTCCATATTTTGTTGCTATTGCTTGACTGTGCATAGTGATTATGTTATGATCTGACTGGAATTACGATATGTAGTGGTAGTGTCATTCGGGGACGAATGTTCCTAAGGGGGGGATAATGTAACAACCCAAAAAAATGAATAAGACAAATGCTTAAGGTGTCAAGAATGCTTGCGATTAGACCAAGGTTCACACGGATTGATACGCGTAGAACCAGAACTCAAAACCCTTACTACGGCCAAGCCAACTAACTTGGGGAGTTAATCGAGCTTGGAAAGGTTGGAAACAACCATGTAGGGCTCTCGAAAACGAAGATTTAATCGAAGGAGTCTTTACCGGACTTAAAAAGAAGACATCTTGAGTTTTGAGGGTCCAAGGGTAAAATCGTCTTTTCCAGGCCAAGGGTAATATTGTAATTACCCTAAGGAATTAATTAATTAATTAATTAATTTAATTGAATAATCAATTCGGGTTGGGTCGACCCGAAGTGACCCATTTTCGCGAAAGGGTGTCACTCGAGTTTGAGCCCCATTGGAAGCAACAAGTTCGTGATTTAATTAATGTTTATAATCTGATTTTTTTAGCGCATAATGGTCATTTCACTAACCTAATTATATCAGGTTTTTATTTAAATTAATAAGGAGTCCTAGTTTGACTAATTTCCAAACTAAAACTCTTATTATTAGACTACTCTCTCACTATCTCTCTCTCATGTTTCATCATCTCTGTCACGTTGGTTTCTGCCAAAACAACAAAAAATAGAAATAATATTAACAGTTCTTCACACTTTCAGAACTCACATGAAATTTTAAGAAAGACAAAGTAACCAAAAACGTTAAGGCAAAGAGAAGTTGTCCGTCGAGTGGTGTGGACGTTGAGAAAGCTTGGACTGATTTTTGAGAGGGTTTTGGGCAACAACTTCACGTTTGAAAAAGTAAATTAAGGTATGGGTTTCTTTTCTCTTGGTCCCTTTCCCAAGGGACCCCTTAAGATTCAAGATATTCATTATGAAAACTAGGATTTATTCCCCGTTGCATGTCCCTGTCACTAGCTCCCATTGAATTTTAGGTTGGGTATGTTTGCTGGTACAAAGTATGGATGAAATGTGTTTTCGTGATGTTTATGTTTAAGTATGCATGTTCGAAATTTTGTGAATATTCATTATGTTGATCGAAATCATGTGTAAAAGTGATGTGTGTGTGCAACGTGTGTCAGTGAAGTTAGTCACTGTTTGGAGATGTGTAAAGCCATGTTAATCCTTGTATTTTATGTGTTAAAGTGTTACACAATGTGATGTTCATATGGGGTGTGAGTTTACTGATTTTGGGTGAAAATGCTTGACTAATGTAACCCCTAAACTACACCTAACTATACACTAAATGCTTGGTGAAATGTCCTAAGAAACTAACATGAAAAGGTTGATGAAAGGAAGCTAAAGTTTGGATTAAATTTCCAGCTTGGTGTACGCTAGTTTCGGTCAAAAATAAGGCTAAGGATCTGGTTTTTTACAATAAAAATAAAATAAGTGAGGTCAATGGGAATTGAACACAAGACCTCACATGTTAATGAGGCTAAAAACGTGAAGGGGGTTAAGGGGGAATCGAACCCGCTTGGCTATTGTAAATTCGCGAAAAGGAAATGAAAAATGGGGCTGGGGGGAATCGAACTCGGTTACTGGAGGAGAAAGGAGAGAACAATATATTTTTTTAAAAAAAAAATTGGAGGCGTGGGAATCGAACCCACGACCTCCAGGCTGCGAATGAGAGAAGAGAAAATTAAAGAAAAAGAATATGTGAGGCGTGGGAATCGAACCCACGACATCCAGGCTGCGAATGAGAGAAGAGAAAATTAAAGAAAAAGAAGATGTGAGGCGTGGGAATCGAACCCACGACCTCAAGGATGGAAATGGAGAGGAGCGAAATAATTAAGAAAATAAAGTGAGGCTGTGGGGGCTCGATCACACAACCTCACTGCCAAATGCCTAGCCTAGGGAGTTTTAATTAAAAATAAAAATAGGAGGCTGTGGGGGTTCGGACCCACTACCTCATAGCCTAGCGAATTTAAGATTAAAATTAGGAGGCTGTGGGGGTTCGAACCCACAACCTCCCAATTCCCCAGCAAAATAAATAACAAAAATAAAAGAGGCTGTGGGGGTTTGATCCCACAACCTCTTGGTTTGGGCGAAATGGGACAAGGAGACTATAAGGAAAAATAAAAAGGGGTTGTGGGGGTTCGAACCCACAACCCTTCGGCCAACTTAAGAAGAAAACCAAGTAGGAAACTAATGATACAATGATAATGTTGGGGTTCAATTTAGAGTCCCAATATCATGGAGATTAAAAATAAAACCAATGAAAAATGTAAATGTTATCCAAGTGATTCGAACTTGGGTTTCCTTGCCCAAACTTCCGTATTGATACATAAGTCATACGTGAACAAAATATCCAAGAATAATGCCACCTACTTAGATCGAAATCAAGATCTTGGCATATATACAAGATACATAAGTCTTGTAATACATAATCTTAGGAATGTATGAATCACTTAACGAATTATGAATGAAGCCTCATGGCTTGTGTGTATAGACTCATAAGTCTAGCATATGTTTTAAAGAAGTGAACCTAAGATGTATGTAATGAAAGGATGTAACCCTAGAAGGGTTAAGTATGAGTGTAAACACACTAAATGGCCTAGTGCACTGGCATACAATGAAATGATTATTATGCAATGAAATGACGAAACCCTAGAAGGGTTAAGTAAGAGTGTGAAACACACAAATTGCCAAGTATATTGGCATATGATGAAATGAACATTCACGTAAAAAGGGGTGAGTAATTATGAAGAGCAAATGTGCTAATGTTAATGAATGTGGTGACAACATGATATGAGGCTAATGTAAAAGATGAGAATAATCTCAAATGAGCCTAAGTATATGTTACCAAAACGTACTAACCTATGAGAGTGTAAAGTTAATGAAGAGACCAGTCTCTATGAACACTCTAATGAAAGTATTGAGATTAAAACACTTAATACTAATGATGAGATGGGAAATCATCTAATGAGCTATGATATCCTCATACTAGAATCCAACTTCCATGACGTATGAGTTGAATGTAATGGAACTTTTTACTGAGCACCGATAGGCTAGCTATGAGCAGTGATGCCTTCTTTAGGGAAGGGTGGAGGTTCACGTAACTCTCATAAGATGAGACTATCCGGCTTGCCAGGTATAGGTCTCCTTATATCTCCTAGTCATCGAACCTATACTGCCAATATAGGGATCTGGCGGTGTTAAATTCCCATGTACGCTAGCATGTTTTGGGTCACCTTGGCCGGTGATTTCACCTCTTTTCGGTGTGGGGGAGACACTGGATTTCATGATGCTCACAGGATCTATGTCGGTTAAAGTTAAAGTTCCCAATGAATGAATGAGGCCAGCCTCAAATGAAGCACATAATGAAATGAATGATACCAAAGGTGTTAGGATAGGATAATCAAGAGGTAAGCTAGACTCAGGTAATGACACTAGGTTATTCTTGATCATTGCATAGTGAACCCGATGAAAGTCTTAAACTACACCCTAGGTATAACTGGTGTTTACACTGGCCTATGAATGAAATGAAATGAAGTACCTATGAATGAATGAAGCAGACTCTGTGTTTGCTAATGAAGACTCCCTAGTTGAGGTCCCATATGTTGAGACCTCATTCTGGGAAGTCTTAATGTTAAGTCCATGATTCCAAGGTCTAATGGCATATGAATGAATTATATGAAAGATGTTATGTGCTATATGCAATATGATATGTGCTATGTGTAAGATATTATGTGTTGTGTGCAGTATAATAATTATGATGATGCATGTTACTCTCATGGCATGACTTTCCTAATCCAAATTTGGAAGGTTCACTAACTTTCCTAATCTCAATTTGGCAAGTCCACTTACTTGACTTTTCATAATCATGTTCTTAGGAAAGAGCTATCTTTTCTCATGCATGTCCTTGGTATGTGCTTGCATATACCCATACTTAGTACAAGTGTGTAATAACCCTATACAACTCTACCATTTTAGGTGCAGGCACAGGTGGACGCTAGAGTTACAGGTTGACGCTGAAGCTATCCAGACGTCGAGCATTCATCCGGACTTGGTAGGCCCTCATGCTTTCGAGGATGCTGCCATTTATATTCTAGCTTAGTTTTAGAGTTGAGCTAGTGCAACATGTTCCACTAGCATTTCTTTCCTGTTTTATTCAGACATTGTATTGATTCCACTTTGGCAAGTACATATTTATTACTATATTATAGTATTTCTTTCATTTGATGATCTTAATATTAGATGGTTGATGGGGAACAATTATGTAATGATGAGAATGTTTAATAAGTATGTTAAGAAACAAAAAGTTTCAAATTTTCCGCTAAAATTAACCTAGATGAAGTAAGAATGACGTATGTAGGCTTATCTGCGACCTCTGAGAGGTCAACGACGTCGGTCTCGTCTTGGGTCTAGATTCCGGTCATGACAGATATAGACATTGTTGTACTTCTTCAAAGATTCGAGGACATATGAACTATTGGACACTTTATGTTTTTCTATTTATGTAATTGAATTAGTAATATTCTCTTATGTACATTTGTTCTAAAGACTATTGTATCTAAAGGTCTAAGGACCCTATTTGTAGACTTTTGTTGAACTCTTATAATAGATTGTGTTGTGAGACAGTATTAGACTACGACCATGTAACACCTTGTAAATTCCATGACCTATAATAGAGCCTTATATGTTGAAAAATGATGGATTTTGGTGTAAATAAGTGTAAATAACTTGCTTGAGATGTTTCGGAGCCATAGCATTAAAGAAAGGTCTTAAAGTCCGCAAACTAGCGAAATTTAACTACTTGACGTCCCTATGTTTGGGAAACGTTTCGGACGGTCAAATGAAGTCTAACACTTTTAAAGAGGTTTTGGATAGATAGAGTGTAGTATAGAGAGTCTAAATGTCCGATAAAGACACCCTAAGGACCACCAGAAGGGTCCTTGGGAAGGACCCCAACATGGGTGGGCAGGCTGCCGAAGCAGCCTGCGTAAGTCAAGATTAAGTGGTCTGCTGCGCGACTTGCAGCCTACACGGACCTCACTGGTACAAATTTTATTTTCCATGTAAAAATTGTGCATTGTCCCCGCAATGCGGAGCCACTTCCCAGATTCGTAAAAAGTCGTATTTTGGGTGTTTTGACTACACAAAAAAAACCATTTAAGTGAGGGGTATTTTGGGTAGTTTAATGGGTGACTATATAATGTCTTAGGGTCTGTTTTAGGTCATTCTAAAACAAAAAATCAAGTCCCATAAGTTGAACTCAAATCTCTCTCTCTCTCAAATTCTCTCTTCCTCAAAAACTCCATTGAAGACCAAAAGAGATCCAAGAAGAAGATCAATCCTTCAAGTTTTTCAACCCAATTTCATTGATTTCTCATCCATAAGGTATGGTTTCTTTCACTCTTGGGAATCAAAATATGATTTCTAAAATCCCCCAAAACAAGAGTTTTTCTCATCATATGGGTCTTCTTTCTAAAACAAAATTGTGAATAAAATTGTGATGAAATATTATGAATTAATGTTGTGTAAGTATGAATTAATGGTTAATTGATAAATTCGTATGAGTTTTACCTTGACCCATGTCTTTCCCTTAAATCCCTAATTTCTTGGATTGATTTAGGTGAATTGTTGAGGGTGATGAACATGTCACTTGTTTACTTTGATATTCGTTATGTTAATACTTCATGAATTTCCCTATTTCATATGTTGATTGTGAGTTATTTAGTATTGAAGTATGAAGTCCCATGAAGTGCAATGAGGTATGATCTGGATTCTCCTTTGATATCAATTATGCAAGGTAAAATCTACTTATGTGATGATGATGCTAAAGCTAATTGTGTTGTTGTGATGTTCGTGACAAGGATCCCTCATCCCTAACCATAGATCTATGAATTGTCTATGAAGTATGTAATTATTTTATGGTATAATAATTATATGATTGAATGTAATTTCTAATGATTATAATATTGGGTCAAAAAGTGAAAGGATAGTTCTAACTTATGATCACCTATGAGCTATTATGATAGATGTTCACCTAAGGGTCTAGAAGAGGCTAATGTGAACTTGTACGATGATATATGATGATCACTAAAGGGAATAATTGCTTAGCACCAAAAGGGCATGTAAATGAGATGGAGGTCTCACGTTAGTATGTCCGGACTCCCACATGGATTTCTTCACGTTAGTAAGTCCGGATTCCCAATATATATGTTGTCTCATGAGATGGAAACTCTCACATTAGTAAGTCAAGGTTTCTAGAAGCAATCTTCTTGTCCCTTAACTATGTGCCCACATATGACACTAGCTTAGTGGATCCACCTAGATATCTATGTACGAATGTTTGAACCTTATGATAGTGTTAACCCTCACTTTTCGGTGTGGGAGTAGAACACCGGATTCCATGTAGTTCACCTGGTCTCATGTCGGTTATGGAACTTCTTTCCCTATAGTAAAGGTATGAACAAGTTATGTATGTGAACTTCTATTAAGGTTGTCTTGAAGGTTAC
>JABWTJ010000869.1:0-145302 GCA_016801875.1 Solanum sitiens | reverse complement strand
GGAGGTCTCACGTTAGTATGTCCGGACTCCCACATGGATTTCTTCACGTTAGTAAGTCCGGATTCCCAATATATATGTTGTCTCATGAGATGGAAACTCTCACATTAGTAAGTCAAGGTTTCTAGAAGCAATCTTCTTGTCCCTTAACTATGTGCCCACATATGACACTAGCTTAGTGGATCCACCTAGATATCTATGTACGAATGTTTGAACCTTATGATAGTGTTAACCCTCACTTTTCGGTGTGGGAGTAGAACACCGGATTCCATGTAGTTCACCTGGTCTCATGTCGGTTATGGAACTTCTTTCCCTATAGTAAAGGTATGAACAAGTTATGTATGTGAACTTCTATTAAGGTTGTCTTGAAGGTTACTACATAGTGTGAAGGAGGGTATGAGAATTCTCTTACACATTGCACATGTGGGATCCTATAGGATGATTTTAGTAGTGTTCTATTATGATTATGACTATGTTGATAATCTATGACTAGTAGTGATATATGAAGCAAGTTATATATGAGTATATGTTGTAAGTATGAAATGGGTTGCTTAATGTGATACTTAGCTTTGAATAGGGTTATGGGGCTTTATTCTTGGCATTGCACAAGTGTTGCTTGAGTTACTTTTATGTTGATATGACTAGGATGTTCCTTATATGTGTATATTGAATTGTTGATCATTGTACATAGTTTTGGCTAAATTGTGATGTCTCTCATGCATTAATGATTTTTATGCATAGGGACCATACTTAGTACATGTGTTTTGTACTAACTCATATCTCTTCCTTTTTTCCCCAAACATTGTATGTTCGGGCCGTTGAGGTATCATTGAGGCTAAAGCAAGAAGGTTTCAAATAGAATCTCCAAGTTTTTGTATGCCCTCTAGTTCGAGGATGCTACCACACAGTCTATCTTAGTAGTACTTGTATTGTTGGATAGACATTCATTTTTTTCCTATTGTTGAAGATATTGATGTAAGCCCTATGTGGCAATTATGAATTGTATAAGGGAATTGCCCGGATTGTTTGACTTCATTTAGATGGTTGATATGAGACAAAGTATTAGACTAAATTCCTATGTATTTTTAAGTTGTCTATTGCTAGAAGCCTATGTGTGCTTCCTATGTACAAGTCTACGTAAACCTCCTTGCTATATAAGCAAAAGTTTTAATTTTTCCGCATTTTTGACCTATGATATGCTATGATGAAGCTACGAGGCGTGTCCTAGTCCTCTTCGAGGACGACGATGCCGTTAACGACGAGGGTGTACTTTGGCTCGTTACTAATCGTGAATTGCTTATATTTGTTAAACAAGTAGTCTATGTAAACTTCAAAAGCAAGGAGTTGCTGTAAGCTCCATATATGATATGTGCGAAGTCTAAGTATACTTCACTATATATAAGTTTTAAATTTTCTGCATTGTACATTATGCTGACGATTATGCGAAGAGGCTTGAATGAGACTATAAGATCCCAAAAATGACTTTGGTGAACTAGATCCTAACATGGTTGTCATGAGGGTATAATTTCCTAAAATGGTTTAAAATGTGGCTATGAAGCATTCTCTAAAGTATTAAGTGAATTAGAAGTCAAACGTCAAGGGACGACTAAAAAGTTCGATGACTAAGTCATCTATGTGCCTCATATGTCTTTATATGTGTTTATATGTGATTAATGAGATTATGAAGTCCTTAAATGAGTTATTATAGTGTATATAGGCAGTGTGTCAAATTTCGTGAACTTTGGATGTCAAACGTCCATGACGTTCGAAAGGGTTGCCTTAAAATGACCTTGTGTGTCTAAGCATGTTTCGCCGAGTTTTACGTGTTCGTTTTGGATGAAATTCATGTGAGAGGTCCTAAACTCATATACAAACATATTTGGGTTGAAACTTCCAGGTGAAAGTCCCCAAGGACCGACCAAGGGTCCTTGAGAAGGACCCTTTCCTTAAGCCAAGACTACCCCAGACAGCCCCAAACGACGGAGACAGTAGACAGCACGTTGGCCAGTCGACGCCCCGTAGATGGGATTTGTGGGACAGCACATAGGCGTGGGAGAATGAACTGACAAAGTCAAGCCTCATTACCAAACCACGGACCAGCAGGACGGTCCATTGGTTGGGAAACGGGCCGTCTATGGCCAGTCGTTGGTTGACTATGGCACCTGCGCATTTCATTGTAAGTGGCAAGGGTGAATTGGTAAATTCACCCCACGTCCAAATAACTTTCGGCGGTTAGTTAAGGGTATTTTGGGTATTTTAAACATCTATATAAGTCCTAAATAGCTAGATGAATTCAATCTTCAAAATCAAAACCAAAATACTCTAAGAAATTCTCTAGAACTCCATTGAAACCAAAACACAAGCAAGAGCTTGGATTGGAGGTTTGAGTGGTGATTCTTCATCCATTTCGTGGATTAACATCATTGAGGTATGGTTTTTTCTCCTTGAAACTTTATTCATCAAGGAGCCAAAAATTCAAAGATATTTCTAATGTTTTCTAAAGATGAACTTGTCCAATTTTATGATCTATCAAGCGTTCTTGCATTAAAGGTTTTGAATCATTATATATTGATTATATTGATTTTAACTAGATAATTTTAATACAATTAACATATGAACCCATGTAATTCATGAACCCTAGATTTTACAACTTTATGGTTGAGTTGATATTGACTTAATGCTTATGAATTCTAGTATAGTTTTCTATGGGCTATTGAATGATGTAAGAATTGTATTCAGTTGATGTATAGGTTGTATTATATTGATAAATCGATATTGAATTCACCTAATTTCCTTGAGTATTATAGTTTTTGTATTGAATTGATAATCATGGACATGGGTAAGGGCCTATTAGTATTGAATTGGATGATTTAGCTAAGGATTGAAGTGGATAGAATGGATTGGTTGTAAGCTTCCCTAATTCTCTTAATTTTATGTAATTTAGATCTTGAATTATGTGGTCATTGGTATGGTCCACTTATAGTGGCGTTGTTATGTGAATGATGTGACCTTGTCGGAGTTACTTTATGTATTATGATGAACAGGGCCTTGTTGGCACTACTTGAAGTATTATGATGATATGTGTAGTTGATTATGTGAAGTATGGTCTAATTTAACAACATGTTAAGTAATGTGAAGGTATGTGTTCTTCTATTGATATTAGGTGATCATGTTAGACTATTACTATGCCTTTATGTGTATAGTCTTAGAGTTGATGCATGATTCTTCTTAATTAGTTATTTAGTCATATGATGACTATATTGATGATGTTATAGTAGTGTATAGGGTGACCTAAAGATGACAAATGTTTTGCTTATGTGCTTCTTGACTATATATGCTATATGTGATAAAGTAAAGTAATGATGTGTCTTGTTTAGGTAGACTTAAGTCCCTCTTCTTGATGCATGAATAATATGTGAATATCAGATGTCTTGACTTAGGATTCTAAGCTTCTTAATCTTGTATGTATGAATGATATGATACCTTGAATGATTTTAAGAAGGTTCTTGTAACACTCAGGAAATTCCATGACTTAGACTAGAGCTTAATGTATTTAATAACGCTTAAAATGATGTTCCCAAAAAATGTACTTGTCTAGTGAAGAACCTATTAGGTTTTAAGAATATGTATTGAGGTACATAGGCATCCCATTGTCCAATATTTAGTAATATTTGGCATGTTGAAGAATATTGTCTTAAGGGTGTTAGCCAATTTTTGTATGTATTCATAATAACTTATAACTTAAAATAAATCTTGATGCTCAAATGCTCCAATCCAAGCTTATTTAGGAATTGTACCTACATTGAAGACCCTAAGCTAAAAATAATCACATTCATCACGCATACACATTAGGTACTAGGCATCCAAGTGTCAAGCGTAGGTACCATAGCACATGACTATTTAAAATTACCATGTAGATTAAGCAGTGCCTAAGGACATATTGAGGATCCTTGGAGAAGAAGTGAACTTTCCAGAGTGCGAGGTTAGGGAAAGTGCACGCAACATATGTGCAAGAACATGTACAAGCACATGTGCTACCAACGGCCGAGAGACAAGCCCAACCGAATTCGGTGAGGGTGGTCAGGGGGCAGTCGTGTTGGACCATGTGGGGCTGATCTCCCTAACTAATTGTAGGACCTAACTAACATCCCTAACTAACTAACTAACCTAGGATTAACTAAAATTAACTAACTAGTGTGCCCAAAAATCCTAAGACCTAACTGGGTACACTAACCGAATAACTAACTAAAGAAACATCCTAGTACCTAACCTAGGATGGTCCAAAAGGGTTGGTTATGGTCCTAACGACTTAGGGGTACTTTAGTAATTACCCTAGGTCACTTAATTAATTAATTTAGCAAGTTAATTAATTAATTTAAATGGACAAACCCGAAACATTAGTCAAATTTTCAAAATTTGACTAGGTCAAATGTTCTCCTATTTGTAGTCGATTTAGGAGGGGCATTTTGGTGATTTAAGTGGAAGGTCTTTAGGGTAATACATGGGACGTCTTTATATTGATATTAGGTATGTTTTAGACAACAATTACATGTCCCAAATAAGAATCAAACGAAATTCTCTTAATCTCTCAAGAACGCTTTCTTTTCCAAACTCCATTCTAGAACAAGAAAAGCTTAATGAATAAGGTATAGGTTTCGAAGTTTCCATTCAAGATTTCATGGAATCTTCATATTTAAGGTATGGGTTTTCACTCTTGAGATTCCTTTCCCCAAGAGGTCCTTTCAAGATAAGTTTTCAAGAACTTAGGATACTAGGGTTTTTAATCTACAAAATGAATTTTCTTCCTAACCCTAGATTTATGTTTTTCAATGAAAAGTAAATTTTTTCTATATCTAATTTCGCATGAATTGTTGAGTAATTGATTGATAGTGTTTGAATGGCGTGTGATACATGTTCTTTCTCTATGTGATGGTTTCGAATGGGTTGTTTGTAGTGTTTGATAATGTGAAAACTTTAGGGTTAGAATGTAAGGTTTGAATAAATCCTTTAATGACCCGTTTACCTTCTCCTATGCTATGCATTGATCTTGTACATGATTTTATGAGTTGGTCTTGATTATTTTATTGACTATTTCACTATGTATGATTATGAATATTGCATGATGAATAAGGTTCTTGGAAGCAAGAGGTAAGTCTTCTAAAATTGTGATTACTCTAAGATGTTTATGCTAGCCTATAAGTCATGATGCTATGTTATGAAATTATGTATGTTGTTGCTATGTGAATATTATGGCTATGAACATGTAAATTGTGAGATTATGATACGAATATGAAAACGCAAGTTATGATACTCTCTTGTATGTTTTACACAAGATGATTATGCCATGTAAATCTCACAAAAAGATAGCTTACAATGAAAGGACAATTCTCATCTAATCTAAAAGAGCTCATGATCATGTTATACAAGGAAATAAACTCCTTATGACCTATGATAAGTTTTTGATAAAATATGAATTAAAGGTTATTTCAAGAAAACGGACTTAAGCTAAGCACCGATGAACTAGATATGGATAGTGTCCCATCCCTAGCGGGAAGGTAGGTTCACAAAGATTCTCATGAGACTGAGGCGTCCATGTAATGTGGAACTATGGGTCTCTAATACATCTCCTAGTTCTTGAACTATGTTGCCACCATAGGATACTAACTAGTGGATCCACCTAGAAAGCTACATCATGTTCGGTTCTACTTTGTCCGGTAGGACCACCTCTTTTTGGTTTGGGAAAGACACCGGATTCCATGTTTAGCTCACATGGTCTATTTCTATTAATGCCTATGTTCCCTCATGTAAAATGAAAGACAAGTAAACGAACGTTGACTAGGGTGACTTGAGTAGTTGGCTTAGTATAGGTAGTGCTATGGGACGCTACCTAGACATTGCACAAATTGACTCTAAGGGAAGACCTAGGAGATTGTTCATAAGTGATATGATGATATGAAATATATATGTGTATGATATATGATGTTACATTTACTTGAATATTGATCCTTATAATGAATATGTTATTTGGCTATTATTATGTTAATGATAACTAACTATGTTACAAGTTATATGAAGCAAAGTCTTACTTATGGTCTCCTATCTTATCTACTCGGGTATGTGGGGTTATGGGGCTTCACATGACCCTTGCACTTGTAGGTTGGGGATGGGATCAGTTGTAAGTGTTTTGTATGTTATGTTCATATGATCTTTGCAATATGTTATGTTAACATGATGCCATGAAAAGATGTCGTTGATTATGATCATGCTTTAAGTTATAAAATATTTGGCTTGTATATGTTATATGGTATGTGCATTGAAGATTTTTAAATGACTTACCATGTTTTCTAAAGATATGATAAATGAATGTTTTTCATGCATGTCTCTATGTGTTATGTGCATATACCCATATTTAGTACGTGTGGCGTACTAAACCCATTACCTTATTTTACCACAACTGTAGGTTCCGGCAATTGAATTTAAGGAAGTCGATTTGAAGAAGCTTGGAACTTTTTCTCCAAGTCATGGTAGGTCCTCAAGTTTGGGACGTTACCTTTTCAATTCCAGCCTTATGAAGACTTAGTAGTTTTTAGAATACGTTATTCCGCTATGTTCTTTGGATTCTTTAGTATTAAGGCCTATATGGCATATTGACTATTATTAGCTAAGTTCGAATTTTCACTCTTAGATGGTTTTATATATGTGAGACATTTATTAGAATATCATATGCCTTTATAAATCTTAAGTATGAAGTGTAAGTACACTTCAATAAGTATTAAAAAGTTTTTAAATTTTTCCGCAATTTTTAATGATCACATGTTATGACGAATTCTAAGAGGCTTGTCTACGACTTCTGAGAGGTTAACGACGCCGGTCTCATCTGGGGTCGATATTTCGGGTGTGACAAACTTGTTATCAGAGCATGAGGTGATATGAAATCTTAAACTTGGTATCAGAGCATGAGCTTAAGTATTGGAATCTTAAACTTAGTGTAGAGCATGAGGTTAAATATCCTTAGGATCAATGTCTCACTACACCACCTTACCTAGCGTCTTGTTCATGGTTGTGAAGCACACCACAATCATGGACGAGAGGCTATGTGATGATTAGGAAACTTCTCTTTTCTTGATACTCTTATGTCGTGCCTTTAGAGCTTTGACGCTTTGTTTCTTTTAGCATCTAATCCTTTTCTTGTGTATATAGGCGATGAACACAAGAAGGACAGCCGCTAGAAGGGTAAGGGAAGAGATTGTGAATGCGGAAACTACTCTTCAAGGTAACCGAAATGCTCCTGAAGTGCAAGCTGCTGCAAATGATCAAGTTCCGGTGAATCCTCCAACTATGTCAGATGGTGAGTTGAGGGAAGCCCTGTTCCAAGTGGCCCAACCCATCACTACCCAAGCTCAAACCATCACGGATCAAGCTAACAGAGAGGTTGCACCTCGAGAAAATCAGCATGGTAGTACGACGGATACCAATTACAAGGATGAGCCCTCCCATGTACTTTGGATCAAAGGTTGATGACGACCCCCAAGATTTCCTTGATGAGGTCTACAAGGTTTTGCTTGCTATGCGGGTGAGTACTACGGAGAAGGATGAACTTGCTTCTTATCAACTCAAGGACGTGGCTCAGACATGGTACAATATGTTGAATAATAGTAGGGCTTTAGGAGATGTTCCCGTGACTTGGGAGATCTTCAAGAAGGTCTTACTTGACAGATTCATTCAAAGGGAACAAAGAGAAGCTAAGGTATAGGAGTTCATCAACCTTCGTCAAGGAGATATGAGTGTTAAGGAATACTCGTTGAAGTTCATTAAGTTGTCCAAATATGCTTCTTCTTTGGTTTCTAATACTAGGGATGAGATGATCTGTAATGTAACGGGCGTGTCCAAAGAGCTTGAAGAACAATGTCATGCAGCCATGCTTCATGAGAATATGAATCTTTCTAGGTTAATGGTTCATACTCAACAGGTTGAGGAAAGTTACCTAAGGAAGAGAAATAGGGAAGTTAAGAAGGCAAACTCTTTTGAGAGTGGTTCTCCTAAAAGTAGGTTTGATGTTCAAGACAAGCCTAAGTTTTAGAAGAGATTTTCAAACCGATTTCCTTCAAATTTCTCCAAGAATGGCAATGATAGAGTTTCTTATCTCGAACCTCAAGAAGGGAGAAGCGTTGAACCACCAAGAGAAAGACCAATTTGTTGTAAGTGTGGTAAGAAGCATGGGTGTGAATGTTTTGTTGGAACTAATAGTTGCTATGGTTGTGGCAAAGCTGGCCATATGGTGAAAGATTGTCCTAATGTGAGAAGTCAAGGTAAGGGTAATAGTCAATCTCAACCAAACGTTCCTAATTTTGAAGCTCCAAAAAGGAACCGTTTCTATGCACTCAAGGCTAGGGGTGAACAAGAAAGCTTTCCCGACGTTGTGACAGGTATGTTGTAAGTGTTGGAAATGCAATGTTTCCAAGAATAAATAAGAATGAGAATCAAAGCTAGTTAATAAATCTTCTATGCCAAATCAACGTTATAGCTTGGTCAACTAAGCATTGAATTGTTCTTATAGGCTAATCAAAGGTTAAAAGTTTGGCTTGCTTAAAATGATGTGTTTACTATAAGATATACCAGAAGTTAATTGACTTGGCTAGTGATAAAAATCAAATAATGGGCATAGCCAATAAATATTGGCTTATAAAGACTTCATGCCCAATATAACAAGAATGAAAAATTTAGCTTGTTTACTAAATAGGTGCATGTTTTGGTAAAAGATAGTACTAACTAGGGTTTTAAGAAGATATTTCATACTCTATTCCTGCACTTATATGAAACTTGTATGCATATATTTTCTTGCGATTTTGATGTTTTCTTGTTATCTTAAGAAGATTAATAGCATGGTAACTCTTTTATGCATTTAGACTTATGATAAGGTTGAGAATGAAATTCCTCGCTATGTGTAATGAATATGTAGCCCTTCATTGTTTGTGCATCATAAATTGAGTTCTAAGTGTAATGATATGTTATGTGCTGATTGTGCTGCTAGTATTAAGTCTATTCCTTATCCTCCAAAAAGAATTTAGTGTCATTCAGGGACGAATGTTCCTAAGGGGAGGATAATGTAACACTCCAGAAATTCCATGACTTAGACTAGATCTTAATCTATTTAATAACGCTTAAAATGATGTCCCCAGAAAATATACTTATCTAGTGAAGAACCTATTAGGTTTTAAGAATATGTATTGAGGTACATAGGCATCCCATTGTCCAATATTTAGTAATATTGGGCATGTTGAAGAATATTGGCTTAAGGGTGTTAGCCAATTTTTGTATGTATTCAGAATAATTTATAACTTAAAATACACCTTGATGTTCAAATGCTCCAATCCAAGATTATTTAGGAATTGTACCTACAATGAAGACCCTAAGCTAAAAATAATCACATTCATTTAGTATACACATTAGGTACTAGGCATCCAAGTGTCAAGCCTAGGTACCATAGCACATGACCATTTAAAATTACCATGTAGATTAAGCAGTGCCTAAGGACATATTGAGGATCCTTGGAGAAGAAGTGAACTTTCCAGAGTGCGAGGTTAGGGAAAGTGCATGCAACATATGTGCAAGAACATGTACAAGCACATGTGCTACCAACGGCCGAGAGACAAGCCCAACCTAATTGGGTTAGGGTGGTTAGGGGGCAGGCGTGTTGGACCATGTGGGGCCGAGCTCCCAAACTAATTCTAGCACCTAACTAACGTCCCTATCTAACTAACTAACCTATGACTAACTAAAATTAACTAACTAGTGTGCCCAAAAATCCTATGACCTAACTAGGTACACTAACCGAATAACTAACTAAAGAAACATCCTAGTACCTAACCTAGGATGGTCCAAAAGGGTTTGTTATAGTCCTAAGACTTAGGGTTACTTTAGTAATTACCCTAGGTCACTTAATTAATTAATTTAGCAACTTAATTAATTAATTTAAATGGACAAACCCGAAACCCTTAAGAAATTTTCCGAATTTGACTAGGTAAAATGTTCTCCTATTTGTAGTCGATTTCGGAGGGGTGTTTTGGTGATTTAAGTGGAAAGTCTTTTGGGTAATACATGGGACGTCTATATAATTATATTAGGTCAGTTTTAGACCACAATTACACATCCCAAATAATAATCAAACGAAATTCTCTTAATCTCTCAAGAACGCTCTCTTTTCCAAACTCCATTGAAGAACAAGAAAAGCCTAAGGAATAAGACGAAGGTTTCGAAGTCTCCAATCAAGATTTCGTGCATTATTCATCTTTAAGGTATGGGTTTTCACTCTTGGTATTCCTTTCCCCAAGAGTTCCTTTCAAGATAAGTTTTCAAGAACTTAGGATACTAGGGTTTTTACTATTCAAAATGGATTTTTTTCCTAACCCTAGATTTATGTTTTTCAATGAAAAGTAAACATTTTCTATATCTAATTTCGCATGAATTGTTGAGTAATTGATTGATAATGTTTGAATGTCGTATGATACATGTTATTTCTCCATGTGATGGTTTCGAATGGGTTGTTTGTAGTGTTTGATAATGTGAAAACGTTAGGGTTAGAATATAAGGTTTGAATGAATCCTTCAATGAACCGTTTACCTTCTCCTATGCTATGCATTGATCTTGTACATGCTTTTATGAGTTATTCTTTATAATGTCATTGAGTATTTCACTATGTATGATTATGAATATTGCATGATGAATAAGGCTCTTGGAAACAAGAGGTAAGTCTTCTCAAATTGTGATTACTCTAAGATGTTTATGCTAGCCTATAAGTCATGATGCTATGTTATGAAAGTATGTATGTTGTTGCTATGTGAATATTATGGCTATGAACATGTAAATTGTGAAATTATGATAAGAATATAAAAACGCAAGTTATGATACTCTCTTGTATATTTTACACAAGATGATTATGCCATGTAAATCTCATAAAAAGATAGGTTACGATGAAGGGACAATTCTCATCTAATCTAAAATAGCTCATGATAATGTTATAAAAGGATATAAACTCCTTTGACCTATGATAAGTTTTTGATAAAAGATAAATTAAAGGTTATTTCAAGAAAAGGGACTTCAGCTAAGCACCGATGAACTAGATATGGGAAATGTCCCTTCCCTAGCGGGAAGGTAGGTTCACAAAGATTCTTATGAGATTGAGGCTGCCATGTAATGTGGAACTATGGGTCTCTAATACATCTCCTAGTTATTGAACTATGTTGCCACCATAGGATACTAGCTAGTGGATCAATCTAGAAAGCTACGTCATGTTCGGTTCTACTTTGGCCGGTAGGACCACCTCTTTTTGGTGTGGGGAAGACACCGAATTCTATGTTTAGCTCACATGGTCTATGTCAGTTAATGCCTATATTTCCTCATGTAAAACGAAAGACAAGTAAACGAACATTGGCTAGGGTGACTTGAGGAGTTGGCTTAGTATAGGTAGTGGTATGGTATGCTACCTAGACATTGCACAAGTTGACTTTAAGGGAAGTCCTAGGAGATTGTTCATAAGTAATATGATGATATGAAAGATATATGATGTTACTTTTACATAAATGTTGATCCTTATAATGAATATGTTATTTGGCTATATTGCTATGTTAATGATAACTAAATATGTTACAAGTTATATGAAGCAAAGCCTTACCTATGGTCTCCTATCTTATCTACTCGATTATGTGGGGTTATGGGGATTCATATGACCATTGCACTTGTAGGTTGGGGATAGGATCATTGGTACGTGTTTTGTATGTTATGTTTATATGATCTTTGCAATATATAATGTTAACATAATGCCATGAGAATATGTCTTTTATTATGTTCATTCTTTAAGTGATGAAATATTTGGCTTGCATATGTTATATGGTATATGCATTGAAATTTTTATATGACGTAGCATGTTTTCTAAAGATACGATAAATGAACGTTTTCATGCATGTCCCTATGCTTTAGGTGCATATACCCATACCTAGTACATGTGGCGTACTAACCCCTTTACCTTATTTTACTACAATTGTAGGTTCCGTCCATTGAAGTTAAGGAGGTCGATTTGAAGAAGCTTGGAACTCTTTCTCTAAGTCATGGTAGGTCCTCAAGTTCAAGATGTTACCTTTTCAATTTCCATCCTTATGAAGACTTAATAGTTTTTAGAATACGTTATTCCGCTATGTTCTTTGGATTCTTTTCTATTAAGGCCTATATGGCATATTGACTATTATTGGCTAAGTCCGAATTTGCACTCTTAGATGGTTTTATATATGTGGGACAAGTATTAGAATATCGTATGCCTTTATAAATCTTAAGTATGAAGTCTAAGTAAACTTCAATATTAAAAAGTTTTTAAATTTTTCCGCAATTTTTAATGATCACATGTTATGACGAATGCTAAGAGGCTTGCCTGCGACCTCTGATAGGTTAACGACGCCGGTCTCATCCGTGGTCCAGATTTTGGATGTGACAGTTCTTTATGTGAAACCTTGAACCTAGTGGTAAGGTTATGAACCTTGAAGTCAAAAGCCGTAATGGTGTCTTTTTTGTAGTGAATGGTGGAATTAAGGTTGGTTGGATAGAACGGTATCATATCATACTTAGGAAAGTCGTTAAGCTATCTCAGTTGCCATTATAAGGCAGACCTAGTCGACCTCTTTGGTAGGGTGAATGTGATTAGGTTATGAACTTGATATTGAACATATTCATGTGATCCTTAATGTGAATTAATGTATGAGAACAAAGGCTAGCACCGAGTAAGTATGGTAAGGGGCATAGGTCTAGTTAAGAACAAGACTACAGTACAAAGTATGCCCTTCATATTCCTTAACCGTGTGCCTACATGGGATGTGTCCAAGTTCTACCATTGGCAAGTAGAATACCCTCAATCCGAGTAGGTTGCATCACCAGATTCCATACTTTGCTGCCATGGTCTATGTCGGTTATTGCCTATTCTCATCTTATGGGATACCTACTAGCATTTTGATAAGTCTATGAAGTTTAGGTGGTGGTATGGGACGCTACCTTGATATTGCACCCTTAGGCTTTAAAAATGTTAGTGAGAGTCCCTAGGTCTTCTCCAAGACCATTACTAGAATGTCCTCTATGTGATGAATGTCTCTTAATGAACTAATAATATAATGACTTATGCTAGAAAGCATGTAAATGAATGTTTACCTAATCTAGAGTGACTTTAAGGATTCCTTACATAAAATGTGAAGGGTGAATAAGGGATGATCTCTTCATGTCTTATCTAGGGATGTCTTGAGAATGACTCTAGTTAGGGAAGTTGGTTTGATTCTTTAGGCATGATCTAAACCTACGAAGTCTTATGGATTATTTAGGTAACCTTGAAGAGGGTGTTTGGGCATACTCTTCTAGGAGTACTTAAGTAAGTCTTTTGATAGCCTTGGTAAGGAGAATGTCATATTATATGTGTTCATATGTTTGATGTATTGTAAGTGTGTATGTATCATTATAGGTGGTCTTAAGGATCATCTAAGTGTGCCTAGAGAGGGTGTACGGGCGGTCTCTCTTTGTATTACTTAAGTGATTATTATGATAGCTTTTAGTTAGAAGATTACATGCTAGAAAGAGTTATTTCTATTTGAACGACCCTTGGAGGGGTCAGGGGCTTAGCAACACCCCCATGCCTTAGCATAGATAAACAAAAATTACAAGGAGGGGGACATAAAACCTTACCAACGAACCTATGGTGGTTCTGAGTGGACTTTCCTACTAAGGGTATTCCACTCATCCCCTTACACGAAAAGAAACTAATACAATGTACCTAAGGAGACGACTCCTTTTAATACAAAATTCTAGAAATGAAGAAATAAGGGAGACTCTCCCCTTACAAAATGAAAGAGACAAACTAAGGGTCTAAAGACCTATTCAAAGAAGCTATATCTAATGAAGACAAATCCTAGTTGAATAGGGAAAGCCATTTGAAATCTTGAACATTGCAAAGGTCAAGGTGGCTTCTTGATTCCTCTTAATTTCTTACTTCTGAAGTTTGGTATGCCCATTCTTTCCAGAAGAAAACTACCTCTTGTTGCATTTGGTAATTGGTTGTGAGTATAATAGTGTTAGATAATATCATGTCTATGACTCTGTTTGGACAAGAAGTCACCGAAACTATTGGCCTCTCTGTAAACATGAACACACTGGAATAATTCACATTGATTTGCAAGTGTGTGTACTTCTTGAATGTGTGACTGAAGTTTCCAAGGTGTAGTTGTAGTCTGTTGAAGCCATTTTGTGAGGAGTTCGGAGTCCAGTTCCTAAATGATGTTGTCATATCCATGTTGGATGCATCAATACAAACCGTACGTGGCAGCTTGTATCTCATCTTGATATTGGTTCCTTTCCCTAGAGGTATTGTGAAAGCATAGATTCAATATGCCTTGGTTATACCTCAGTATAGCCCCCCCCCCCCAACACCAATCTTGCCCTTATTATGCAACTGCACCTATCAGTGTTTAGCTTATACCTGTTTATAGGAGGTGGCTTCGAGGAGACAATGGTCACTTTAGTAATGTTCTTCCAGCTTTCAACTTTGTCAAAGACCTCTGTTCATTTAGCGGGTCATTGAATGTCTGAATAGTTGGAGTGAAAGATGTATAACATATCTTTTAGGATCAGGTATTTAACTCTAGAGCCACTAGATTTCTTCCCTCCGTACTTGGCTGAGCACCTATTTTTCCACAGATTCCAACAAACTACTATGGGAAGTGCTTGGGTGATGTTTCTGTGAATCTCGTTTCGATGATGAACACTCCCCTAGTTAAGCAAAAGATGCTTCAGATGTGTTCACTGGAAAGTAATTCCCAGAGGTCTGCACATAATTTCCAGATATAGGCTGCAAAATGACCATTAGTAAAGATATGATTCATATCATCCCATCCCTGCTTGATTCAGTAGACACACCTGACCGGTTCAACTCCGATGTGCTCAGCTTGTCTTTGGTTGGTAGTTTTTGTCCTAGAGCTCTTCATACAAGAAAAGAAATCATAAATTGAACAAGCTTATGCCAAATCTAAGAATAAATCAGTTCTTTGTCCTTCTTAACTCTACACATCTCCCAGGCAGAAGCGTATGAGAAAGTTCCAGTTTCAGTAGGTTTCCAGATTGCAGTGTCCTTAACCCCTTGCTGGTATTCAAATCTTGTGGTTAGAATCTGAGGAATAAGCATGGGAGGGACTTGCTGTCTCAATTTGGTTTCATTCCACCTTCCATTATTGAAAGAATGAGCTACTGTGGCCTTGTTGAGACTATAAATATTGGTGGTGTGATTTGCAATAGCCCCATCCCCCAAGCAATCATCCCACCAAAATGAACAACTTCCGGAGTTAAGCTTCCATCTTATATGATCTTCCACTTTTTGTTTGTTCTTCTTCATGTAACTCCACAATAGGGATTGTCTAGTGTCAAGTTTCTTTGCCACAGGGTTTGCCCTCTCACAGTATTTTGCTTGCATAAATTTGCCCCAAAAAGAAGGTTTGGACCTGAACAACCGCCACTGAAGTGCTGTGCAGATATAAGTGAGCTTTCTGACCCCAAATCATCCTTCATCACAAGGTATGCTCAAGGTTTCTAGAGAATCCCAGTGATATTTTCCTTTTGTCTTGATCCCTTCCCCAAAAGAAATCTGCTATGATACTCTCCATGTATTTAATAGTAGTACTGGGAGGGGAGGTGGCAGCCATAGTATGAATTGATATGGATTGGAGAACATGTTTGACTAGAGTGATCTTGCCTCAAAAAATCAAGAGTCTAGATTGCCATCCACCAATTCTTTTGGAACCTTTGTCCACTAGATGAGTATAATATATGAACCTTTGTCGACCAATATACAAAGGACACCCAAGGTAAGTAATGGGGCTACTCTTTTGGGAAAAACCAGTGACTTCATGGATAGTGTTGACGATTTGTTGAGGGGTGTTAGTTAGAACCATGAAGTGACTTTTATCTTTGTTGATGAGTTGATCAGATGTATTCTCATATTCCCCAAAAGTCTTCATAATAATAACCTAGGGTATGCCAATGATTGGGACAAGTCCTAACATACCCTCTCTAAATGAACTTGTGAACATAGTAGTAC
This sequence comes from Solanum sitiens, assembly GCA_016801875.1. NCBI lineage: Eukaryota > Viridiplantae > Streptophyta > Magnoliopsida > Solanales > Solanaceae > Solanum > Solanum sitiens. The sequence continues at coordinate 129,191 of JABWTJ010000869.1, read as the reverse complement.
ATTGAATAAGTCCTTATAATTTTCATAAACAAATGTACAAGACTACAACATTGAACAAGATAAGGTGAGTAATGAAATAACTAAAAGCTTATGTGTTATGAAATTGACCTAGAATGTGGTGTTAAAGTAAGTGAGACAAGTCTCACTTGCACCTAAACAATTATGTTAAAGATACTCACATAAGAGGGTGTTAGAAATCGTGAGACAAGTCTCATTAACACCATTATGATAATGTAAGATCAATATTTACATTCATCAAGTATAGAAAGGGATGACAATTCATCCATTGAACTAAGCATACCTCATACTAGAAGATAGCTTCCATAGTGTATGAGTCCACTCTAAAAGTTGTAAAGTATTATAAATTGAGCTAAGCACCAATAGACTAGTAATGAGATTGTGCAAACACATGTAAGCTTCATGAGATGAGACTACCACCAAGGTGGATAAGGGTCTCCAAATTCTACTAGTCTTTGAACTATGTCGCCAACATAGGTTATTAGCTAGTGAATCCACCTAAGAAAGCTAGGAAGTTTTCGGTTTCACTTTGGCCGGTGAACCACCTCTTTTTAGTGTGGGGAAGAAACTGGATTTCATGTTAGCTCACATGATATATGTCGGTTAAATGCTAAAGATTTCTTTAAGAAAGTAAGAAAGAAAGAAAGAAAGAACTAGGAAGATGAGGGGTGTTCGAATAGGATGACCAAAGGGTGAGGTTAGACTAAGTAATGATGTAAGTCATTCTTAGTCATTGCATAGAAAGATCCCAAATGGAAGTCTTAAAAGAATATCGTAAGTCAACCTAGCATGTTCAAAGTGAACATGAGATCAAAGAAGAAGAAATGTAAGTTCAAAGTAAACTAAGTAAGCAAAAGCATAAGAATATCAAATCATCAGTGTTTGATAAGAATGAAGTTTTAACAATTATTAGTTTATGCAATAAAGGGAGCAAAACATAATGACTCATCAATTGGAGTATGAATATATGCCCCAGCATCTTTATATTATTCAAATGATCAAAGAATGGGCATAGCCAATAAAGATTGGCTTATAAACACTTCATGCCCAATTTAACAATAATGGAAAGAAAAACTTGTGAGTAGGGTAGTCAAATCATTTCCTTAGTCTTTTGAATCATTGCACTCGTAAGTAAAACATTGGATCAAAGGAGATCATTGATATACAAAAAAAAAAAAGACTAAAAAATAAACTATGTCTGGGATAGGGAGCTCTCGGCCTAAGGGGAGCAAAAAATATTAAATTTTGCTTGAGTTGTTCTAAAATTATATAAAATGAGTTGTGTGATTTAAATGCATGAAAATATGTCATATTCATAGCATGATTCATAAATAAGTAATTAGGAAAGTGAAGTGACTTCACTTTCCAAAAATGGCATGTTTCTATAGGAAGAACTTTCATTGATCATGCATAGTCCTTATGTGTACTAACCCATATACAATTACTATTTTTATATGTGCAGGCCCTTCAAGAAGATTGAAGATCAGTTGAAGCTGTTTGGACTAGTACCTCCAGACTTTGGTAGGTCTTCTTGAGTTCGAGGATGCCTACGCTTTATTTTCTAGCGTTAGTAGATTAGACATAGCTAGTGGATGTTGTCCCTAGCGTTTCCTTTCAAACATTTGTTCAAGCTTTTGTATTAAGGTCAGTTTGGCAACTATTAATGATATTATGAATTCTTCATTTCAATTGTTCCATCTGTTAATATATGGTTGTTTATTTTGAGCGGTTCGTATATCATTCTTATGCATGAATTATATGAAGTCTATATACACTTCAGTAAATTTAATAAGTTTGAAATTTTCTGCTAAATTTAACTGTATGATTGTGATGAAAGATAAGAAGAGGCTTGTCTGCGACCTCTGAGAGGTTAACAACGTCGGTGTCAGCTAGGTTCTAGGACATGGGTTTGACACTGTGTTGGAGATATCAAGTACAAACTTTCTTGAAGGAAGGAGGAGCAACCACCTAGCCGACACATATACACATTATAGAGAGGGAGAGAAAGGGGTTAGTACAAATAATTCACTAAATATGGAGAAATGCATAAAAACCTTTAAAACATGAAAAAAGTTCGTTTACATATAAAGTATGCATATATGAGGGTTTAAAATACATTGGCATCATCAACACATCATATAAGCCAATACTACAATAATATCTCAACTTGAACACAACATGACTTTAGTACCTCCTAGGGGTCCACTTGTGCATGGAGGACTATCATCCTTGTCACATCCGGGGAGCACCCCCTAGAAGCAACATGGTGTACATGACCTCTCGTAGGTCTTATACAAGCCCATTTTTATCATTCATCGCATTGACATAGTAAATTTAGTGGAAACTGTAAAACTTTTCATAGCACATCATATGCTAGAAACTTCACTTCATATATATATAAAATATCATATAAAATACTTAGACCTTAAGTCTCTTTGCCATCATAGACTCAACAACGTTAGAGTACATTAGGGACACGCCCCTTAAGACATAAAACATAACTATACAATTTATAAAAACTTTACAGTAAGCTAAACATTAGGACATCCTTGGACTTAAGGATTGCTTTCCTTGAGCTTGGGAATCACATATGAAGCTCCTCAATCACATAGACATCCTTTAAGCATCCATAACCTACACTTTGTGTAAAAAGTAGAGAAGAATGGAGTTAGTGCAACAATGCACTAAGTATGGCAACCATGCAAAAACATGCATTTAAAAGGGACATTTTCTTGAAATTATACTTCATGCCTTTTTGAGTAAATCTTCATAAAACCTTTATACAATAGCATTTATATCATTCACATACTTCATAGAAACATAATAAAAGGTCAAACTTCATATAAAATCACACATATAATTTAAGCCATACATGATGTCACTTTACAGTGAGCTCTCATCACATTACAGTGAATCCTTTTCTTTTAGCTCATCAACATACTAAGTAACCCTTTAGTGATACTTGGTGCAATGCATCACCATAAGGTCACAAAGAAAGCATACATATAACCTACTTGGCTTTACAGTAAGATACATCAATTTACACATATATTTACTTCTTTTAATACTCATCATTATAAGACCTTGTTCATGAACCCAATCTTAGTCTACTAGTGCAATGTACATGTGGAGCCCCATAACCTAACACATACTTAGTAAACCCAACATGAGACCGCAAACCTTAACATTCAATTCATACATCAACATACTAAGTGAAGACAACTTCATTCATGTCAAAAACCTTCATCATATATTCATTAAGAAAAACATTAAGCATGTACATCAAGACCACTTCATATAGGCTCATACCATGCATTTCATCACAACAAGTACACAATTACTACAATGTCAAGGATAAAGACATAACCATAATTATACACATAGGTCACCTCCCTAAGACTTTCTAAGGAGCTACTTGTGCAATGTCTAGATGGGTTCATTACTTCCACCTATCCTATGTAACCTCCCTTAAGTCATCCTTGTTAGGATCGTAGTCATTTACTTCCATTGTTCAATTTACTTTAGGGAAACTATAGACTTAAACGACACTAAGACCATGGGTGCTAAACATGGAATTTGGTGTTGTAGAACCTTACACCAATGGAAGGTGTCCCACTTTGCCAAAGTAGAACCTTAACATATATCCTATCATCCTAAGTGAATTCAGTTTGCTAGATCCTATGTGGCAAGCATTTATGGAATTAAGAGATCGGTATGATCCCTCTACATGCCATTGGGCAATTGGGGCCTCCTCTCATGACAAAACATGGTTAAACTTTTCTCAAAGGGAAGTCACCACCTCATGTGGATACATAGGTAAGTATTCTTCTAAGGGAAGTCAACACTCTATAAGGAAAAAATGGTGAATCTTCCTCCAAGGGAAGACAACACCTCTCATTGTCAAGTTCACTCTGTCCTAAGCTATGTTCCTTTTATTGAAAAGCCTTTATTAGATTATTCATAAAACATAGGCTTAGGATATTCATTCCTCATATGCTTATAGAATATTCAAGCACCTATCTAGTTTTAGACTAATCCTGGGCACACCTTTCAAGGCCCCTCTATTTACTATATCATCATTCATGTGTGTGTACTTATATGTGAGCAAACCTTTCACATAACACATAAATGTCACACATGTTCATATATCAATGCATGAGTCTATAGGTACAACTGTATGAGCAATCCTTTCATATAAACCCACTATGGCACTATGGACATTCATACTTCATCGTATCATATAAGTCATATTCATAACATGCTCATACATTCATTTTCATATGCATAGAAATCAAACCTATGAACTATCCGATCAAGGTACACATGCGCAATGCATAGACGAGGTCCCATGCACTTGTCCATACTAGTACACCTATCAAGTCATCCTAGTTAAGGAATACATAACATACTTCACATACTTATACATTACATGCATAGTAGTAGACACTAGTGAATATGAAAACAACCTTTCATTAGACACTATGATTCTATACTACTTGTAAGCATACATGAAGTGTGAGTGTGTATACATTGGTCAACATTATCACATAATGGCCATCAACAACACATTGAGGCAGCCACCCTCTTAAGGCCATATTACACTTTCAAGCATGGACCACACAACACAATTTAGCATAGGAGGCAAGATAACTTCACATTATACTTTAAGACTCCTAACATTAGCTATTCACACATTTACATATGGGTACATTGGTAGGGGTCATCAATCATTAACACTTCACCAGTAGCTGCACCAACACATGATCTTACACAATCCTTTACATGCTCACAAGAATAGTAACATCTCCTAGATTCACAACTAAAATAGAAGATTAGGCACAAGCTACACATAAGGTGATCATCATTACCACTCATTCATATATTCATCAATTTGCCTTCAAGGCCATGGTAAACACATATATATTGACAATAAAGTAAACATCACCACTATAAGTGGACCATACCACACAATGCCATACAAAGCTTCGTCAATTACAATAGTATAGAATGTAAAGAAATAGAAGAGTAGAGCAATTCTTACCAATCCTTTAGTCTTTGGTCATCATTGACCATTAATACTCTTTCATCAACAAATCATGTATAGGGAAGTAGATAAAGTACCATAGTCATACATGAAGTCAAGTATAAACTATCAGAAGGTCATGCTACAACTAGTACACACATTAACATACTAGAAGGTAGAGGAACGTAGACCACTACCCAATTTCAATTGCATGGATCATAAATCATATTTCATTAATAGTATCAATCTATGGAAGTATATAAATATACACTTAGCACAACGAAATCATGCTTACATCCCTACAAGATCACGATACTAACATTGGCATTAAACTATCAATTCAATATAAAATAGAGGGAATAGGCCATCTTACTAATTTTCCGAAAGTATTGATCATCAATCATATTTTACCAATAAATTAAATTCTAGGTAGTATATAAAGAGATATAAATCAAGTCTTAAGCATACTTTATTCATCTTGGAATGTAGATCACCTCACCTACATAGCATTATCAATTCATAGACTAGAAGAATCTAGATCAATTCATGTAAGACTTTATTTAATTTGATCATCAAGGGTTTATACCCACAATTCATCAATAATGTTTGCTTAATTCAGTAGCTACAATTATCCTTGCATAATTGAAATCCTACAAAATTGTTCTATAATCGAAATCACTGTAACACATAGAAACATAGGCTAGCAATACTAAAATCATCATACATTGATACCCATGGATCCTTCATCATCAATTCATAATGAATTTAAGTAAATAACAGTAAATATAATTAATTCAACGTAAGAGAATCACAAATCTACCATTAACAAGCCATGATCACAATGCCCATGCAAGGGATAAATCAAGTTTGGGAAGGGACATGGGTTCATCATTCAATTTAATTAAAAATCACATTAAAACCAATAAATTAACACCAATTAAACATGATTTAAACATTTAAAATTATTTTAGAAAGAACCCATGGCTAGATTGAAGAAGACGATATTTGATCATTAAACTTCTTTGAAAACTTTGAGATTAACTCTCCAAGTGGAAGGTTACTTAGATATGAAGGATTACCATACCTTTTTCTAGTTGAAAACCTCTAAAAATTGGAGTAGAACCCATGAGAATCCAATCTACAAGCTGTTCATTAGTTTCAACAACAATGGAGGTTTCTACGGAAAATTTGTTTTGGAGGGATGGTTTAATTTGTGTGAATGGGATTAGGAATGGGTTGATAACTTTTTAGATTACTTATCTACACCCAAAAATAGGTAAATAAATTAGGGTAAGGTTAGGACGTGGGTTGAATTTCCCATTCACCCCTTAATGAGGCAGTCCCATGGCACCAGTTGCAGGCGACCATCGACAGACAACAACGAGTGGGCGTCGACTGGACGACGGGGCGTCTTACTATTCCATCGTTAGTGATTGCAGCTTACTCTTGGTGGATTAAACTCCTGAGTCTATGTTTCAACCCACGCCCCAATCGATGGGGCGTATTTACTGACGAGGCGTCAGTTGGAGCTCGTCGATTGACACTGCGAAGGCAGTGTCTCAACAGCCCTTCTATCCTTCTTGTGGGCCCTTTTGCGGGGCCCTTTAGAAGTCTTAACCAAACGTTTCCAACGTAAATATGCACATTGACAATTCAAGGACCATCCATGCAAGTTTCACCCAAAATGCACACGTAAAACACGTCAAAACAGGCTAGGCCCCATCAAGACATACTTGGATGTCTCAAGGGCTAACTTTCGAACATCTTGGATATTTGACCTACAAACTTAACGAAAATTCATATAATACCATTAAACATCATTATAACTCATTTTAAGAGTTCCTAAGCTCATTACATACAAATATGAGCATGCATAGACACATGAGGCACATAGGTGACTAATCGTCGAATGTCTTGGTCGTCCCTTGACGTTTGACTTCCAAATCACCTCAAACTTTACACACTGCCTCAATACCATATTATAATACATTTTAGGACCTTAGAACCTTAAAACAATAATTTTATTCTCTAGACACCCTAACTCATTTTGGGGGTCTTACAATTCCATCTTACCAACACTACCAAGCACTCCCATAGAAACCACCTTGGTGACATATATTACCTTTACATTCATTTGATAGACATGTTATCATAATAATTTCATAATTACAAATAACCAGCTACAACAACCCTCTAAGCCTACTAGTGGAATGTACATGTGAAGTCCCATACCCCCACTTCCACTTAGTAAACTCATTAGGAGATTATAGACTAGTTCTTACTTCATCATTACCTCTTTACTTTATTAATTTGGGAAGAACAACTATAACCAACCTATGCTATGAGAGCTTTCAATGGAATCCGTTGTCATGAAGCCCCACACCGAAAAAGGTTTTTTCACTTGCCAAGGTGAAACCTAAAAACTAGCTACTATGTGGATCCATTAGCTATCTCCTACAGTGGCACATAGTTAAGGGATAGAGAGATTGCTTCTAAGGACCTCGCCTATTGCTTTAGCGGTAGATTCCCCATCTCATGAGTATCGCTAGGATGACCCAGCCTTTTGCATTAACTAGAGGGTCTTTTCCTTATTGACCATATCCTCTCGGTACTTAGTATACTTCCCAACTTACTAAAATTGTTCTTTTAATTGTATATACATGTGTGAAGAATAATTTATCTTCATTCAATACAATTTCACATAGATCTCATAGATTCATTAAGTGAGAATGTACATTCACCCTAGACTCCTCAAACATATGTGAGTAGTTCTAACACTTCGGAAATGCCATGACTTAGACTAGAGCTTAATCTATGAAATAATGTTCAAAATGATGTTTCCAGACCTATATTAATGTAATAAGATCATTTAGAAAAGGTTAGAGACAAAACGACAAAGAAAGACCTTGACGTCCGGAAACTAGCTAAATTCAACTAGTTGACGTCCTTAAGTTTGGTGAAGGTTTCGAAGTGTCAAATGAATTCTAAAATTAGTTAAAAGACTTTGGATAGGTAGTATGTAGTACAAAGGGTCCAAACATCCGGTAACGGCACCCCAAGGACTACCAAAAGAGTCCTTGGGAAGGACCCCAACTTGGTATGGAACCCGAACCTTTAATGTTAATTACTCTATGAGACCAAAGACTAGCACCGAGTCAGTATTGTAAGGGAAGTATTTCTAGTAAAGTATGAGGCTAGAATACAAAGTAAGCCCTTCATATTCCTTAACCATGTGCCTATATGGGATGTGTCCAAGTACTACAATTGGCAAGTAGAACACCCTCCATCGGAGTAGATAAAAACTCCGGATTCCATGTTTTGCTACCATGATCTATGTCGTTTATTGCCTATTCTCATCCTGTGGGATGCCTATTAACATTATATAAGTTCTATGAAGTTTAGGTGGTGGTATGGGACGCTATCTAGACATTGCACAATAGGCTTTGAAGATGTTAGTGAGAGTTCCTAGGTCTTCTCCAAGACCACTACTTGAATGTCTTTATGTGATGAATATCTCTTAATGAACTAATGAATATATGAATTATGTTAGAAAGCATGTAAATGAATGACTACGTAATCTAGTGACTTAAGGATTCTTTAGTTAAATGGTGAAGAGGGCATAAGGGATGATCTCTTCATGTCTTATCTAGGGAAGTCTTGAGAATGACTCTAGTTAGGGAAGTTGGTTGATTCTTTAGGCATGATCTAAACTTAAGAGGTCATAAGGATTATTTAGGTAACCTTGAAGAGAGTGTATGAGCATTCTCTTCTAGGAGTACTTAACTAAGTATTTTTATACCCTTGGTAAGGAGAATGTCATATTAGACATGTTATGTGTTTTGGTGTCTTGTTAGTGTGTATGTATCATTATGAGTAGTCTTGAGGATCATTTAGGCATTCTTAGAGAGGGTGTATGGTCTGTCTGTCTTTGTGTTTCTTATGTGAGTCTTAGGATAGCTTTTAGTGATATGATTACATGCTAGGAAGTGTCCTATATGAATTAGAATCACTTCAGTATAACAGTGAAGGAGTTCACTGTACAGTGAAGTAGTTCACTGTAATGTTGCTACTAAAAATGTGATAAATTGATTAAGTGACTTCGTATGTGCTTCTAAGGTGTTAAATGTTGTTCTTATAATTATATTATGATGTCTAAATCAAAAGATGCATATTTCCAATAAATGTTCATTTTCATGATTTTTATGCATTATGCCATACTTAGAATATGTGGTTATACTAATTCCACACTTTTATCTATCTCTATAGTGGTTGGTAATTGAGGAACATTAGGAATCAAGACTTGGATAACAACATCATTCAAGTGAATTTGAAGTATGTCCTGATTTAACTAGAGGACATAGATGTCTTTTATTTCTCTTATTAAAGTATTGTAATAGACTTAGTAGTACTATATTTCTATTGCGTATGGGCCGTGTCCCAAGTAATCTTGTGTCTATGATTTGATGAAATAACATTTAGTATTTCCTATGAGTTTTATATGAAAGAGATTTTTAAAGACTATGAAAATATTTGTGAAACGTTTTAATTCCGTACTACTATTCACTATGTATATGCGATGAACAATATGAAAGGGCTTTTATAAGACCTCCGAGAGGTCGAGTACGCCGGTTGCACTCCGAGAGTTCCATATCTTCTAGTGTGTGGTCTCGGGATGCGACAATCTTGGTATTAGATCATAGGTTGCGAAAGTAGTCTTAGGAATCAAGAAGTCTCATCAAGTTATGTCTAGTAGAGTCTTGACCATCGGTGTTAGTCGTGACACATTTATGGGTGAGAGGATATAGGACGATAGAGTTTCCCTTCTTATATACTCCATTGTAATGCCATAGAGTAAAATTTTATGAGTATCCTTCTTAATGTGTTTCCTTGTGATTCTAGGAGACGAATACTAGAAGGATGGCCGCTAGGAGGTTGGAAGAGGAAAGGGTGAATGAGGAAGTTCCTCCTCAAGTTAAGCAAGTTCAGAAAGTTACTCAAGGTGACCAAGTTTCTCAAGGTGCTAAAGTGCTTCCCCAGGGTGATCAAGTCCCTATTGTGGAAGGTGGTAATGAAGTTCCGGTGGTTCACCCGAAATTGAGTAATAGAGAGATTAGAGAGGCTTTGTTTGCTTTAGCCCAAGCCGTAACCGCTCAAGTGAATAGGAGTATGGAGCCTAAGGTGAATGTTGTGGATAGAACTATAACTTCTAGGTTGAGATACTTTGTGAGGATGAATCCTCCTATATTTCTTGGCTCTAACGTGGGAGAGGATCCCAAAGAGTTCCTTGATGGTGTGTACAAGGTGTTGAGTGCTACGGGGGTTACATCTAGAGAGAAGACGGAGTTAGTGTTGTATCAATCGAGGGATGTTTCTAAAGTGTGGTACACTTAATGGAAGGATAATAGGCCGGTTGAGTGGGGTCCTATTGAGTGGGAAGAATTTAAGGAAGCTTTTTAGGGAAGTACTTTCCCCATGAGAGGAGGGAGCTGAAGGTAGAGAAGTTTATCTATCTCAAGAAAGGCAATATGAGTGTTGAGGATTACTCTTTGAAGTTCTCAATTTTATATAGATATGCACCATCCTTAGTGTCTAAATCTAGGGATGAGATAAGTAGGTTTGTGACTGGGGTCACCGACTTAGTGAGAGATAAATGTCGTACGGCTATGCTACATGATGATATGACCTTAGCTAGAATTATGGTGTATGCTCAATCAATTGAGGAGTCTAAACTTGGTGAATTGCTAGAAACTTGAAGAGAAGTGGTTCAAGTGATCAAGGGCCACCTAGGTTCAAAAAGAAGGCTCAAACTCAAGATGGACCAAGTGCTCCTAAGGTTAAATTTGAGAAAAGAGGTGGTTCTCAAAATGGTAAGCCTACATGTGTCACTTCTTGAAAGAGGCACTATGGAGAGTGTCTATGGGGTACCGGGAGTTTCTTTGGATGTGGAAAATATGGACACAAAGTGAGGAGTTTCCTACTAGAGATGGTAAGGAAGTTGTTCCTAATGTTCCAAAAGATGATGCTCAAAATAAGAGTCGTTTCTATGAACTCCGGGCAAGAGGAGCAAAGCCGTATGAGGGTGATGATAATGATGGTAATTTCTTGTTAATTTCTCTTTAGTGATATGATTTCCTTCTAAGTGGGGGATTATGGTTAATAGATGGGCCAGAAAAGTCCTAGAAGCTTGTTGCATGTGTACGGTGTTTCGGAGTCTTGTTGAAATTGAATTTCATTGACATCTTGCATTGTGTATGTTATAAAGTTAATATTATGTAGTAAAAGGTGTTTATGTGATTTTAGCTTGCATATTAGCATGTTTCCATCCTGAAGTGCCAATTGCATTTTTGGAAAAATTTCATAGATCACTGTAAAGACTGCCTGCTCACGGTAAGAATTTTGTAAATTTGACTGATTCATTCTTTGGTCAAAAATTGTTGCAATATTGTTAGAACTGATATATATGAGCATGATAATGAATATAAAATAAATTTGTGCTATTTGGAATTAAGGATGTGAGTTTTATAGCATGATGAGTTATAGAATTTTTCTTCTAGTTTCTTGTTGTGTGGTGAATCTCTTGATCATATGAAATTGATGTTTTCTTCTTGATTCTGTGTTATATGGTATGGTTATGAGCTGCTAGTTGAATCTCTCTTCTTGGAAGTGTTTGGAGTGTGGCAAGTGTCATTCTAGGATGAATGTTGTCCAAGTGGGGGAGATTGTAAGATATCAAAAATGACATAGGTGAGCTGGAGCCTAACTTGGTTGTCATGATGGTATGAGGTCCTAAATTTGTATATAATGCAGTATTGAGGCAGTGTCTAAGATTTAGGTGCATTAGAAGTCAAACGTCAAGGGACGACTAAGACTTTCGACGACTAAGTCACATATGTGCCTCATATGTGTTTTATGTGTTTATGTGTGTTTCATGAGCTTATGAGGTCTTTAAATGAGTTATTATTGCTTATATTATCAGTGTGTCAAGTTTCATGAAGTATGGAGACCAAACGTTCAAGAACATCCATGACGTTCAAAAGGTTATCCTTGAGATGACCTTGTGTGTCTAAGCATCTTTCATCGAGTTTTACGTGTTCACTTTAGATGAAATTCATGTGAGGGATCCTAAACTCATATACGAGCATATTTGGGTTGGAAACGTCCGGGTGAAAGTCCATAAAGACCAACGAAGGGTCCTTGAGGAAGGACCCTTTCCTTGAAGCCAAGACTACCTAGACAGACCCAAACAACGGAGGTAGTAGACGGTTCATGGGCCAGTAGATGCCCCGTCAATGGGTGTCCTGAGGCACTACTTAGGCGTTGGAGTATATAAGCCAAATCCCAGCCTCGGTCCCAAACCACGGACCAGCAGGACGGTCCGTTGGTTGGGAAATGGGCCGTCGATGGTTGTCGTATGTAAAGTTGTTTTCCTGCGCAACTTTAATGTAAGTCTAGGGGTGAAGTTGTAAATTTACCCCACGTCCAAATAAGAGAAAGGGCGGTTCCTAAAGGTGTTTTGGGTATTTTAAATATGATTATAAGCCTTAACACTTAGGAGAATTCATTCTTCAGAATCAAAAGCCAAAATATCCTACAAATTTTCTAGAGCTTCGATTGGAAGTTTTAGTGGTGATTCATAATCAAATTGGAGGATTAACTTCATTGAGGTATGATTTTTTATCCTTGAAACTCTATTCATCAAGGATCCAAAAATCCAAAGAGTTTTCTGATGTTTTCAAAGATGAACTTGTCCAATTTTAAGATCTATCCATGGATTATTGCATTAAAGGTTTCTAAGCATTGTATATTGATTGAATTGTTTTTAATTTGATCATTTTAACTGAATTAACCTATGAACACATGTAATTGATGGACCCTAGGTTTTGACTACTTTATGGGTTACTTGATATTGACTTAATGCTTATGAATTCTAGTGTAGTTTTCTATGGGCTATTGAATGATCTAAGAAATGTATTCAATTGATGTATAGTTTGTCTTAGATTGAAAATCTATATTGAATTAACCTAGATTCATTGAGTACTATGATTTCCATTGAATTGATGTTCATGGCCATGGGTAAGTGCCTATTGGTATTGAATTGGATGATGTAGCTAAGGATTGAAGTGGATAGAATGGATTGGTGGTACGCTGTCCTAATTCTACTTATTTTAAATATTATAGCTCTTGAACTATGTTGTGATGGGTATGGACCACTTATGGTGGCGGTGTTATGTGAATGATGTGGCTTTGTCGGTGTTATTTTATGTATTATGATGATCATGGCCTTGTCGGCAAACTACTTGAAGTAATATGATGATTTGTGTAGATGATTATGTGAAGTGTGATCATATCTACCTACATGTGAAGTAATGTGAAAGTATGTGGTTTCTTCTATTAATGCGATTTACGTAACCATTTTAGACTATGACTATGTCTTTATGTGTGTAGTCTTAGAGTTGATGCACGGTTTTTCCTAATTGGTTATGGTGCCTGATGATGACTATGATTGATGATGTTATAGTAGTGTATAGGGTTACCTAAGGATTATGAAGGTTTTGCCTATGTGCTTCTTGAATATAATATGTTATTTGTGCTAAAGTGATGTAATGATGTGTTTTGTTTAGTTAAACTTAATTCCCTCTTCTTGATGCATGAATGATATGTGAATATGTGATATCTTGACTTAGGATGCTAAATCCTCTTAGTGTTGAATGTATTAATGTTATGAGCCTTTGAATGATGATAAGAGGGTCCTTTATGTGAAACCTTGAACCTAGTGGTAAGGTTATGAAACTTGAAGTCGAAAGCTGTAATGGTATCTTTCTTTTAACGAATGATGTACTTAAGGTTGTTTGGATGGAACGTCATCATAACAATCCTTAGGAAAGTCATTATGATCTTCTTGTCTCCATTGTAAGGCAGCCCTAGGGGACCTCTTTGGTAGGGTAAATGTAATTGGGTTATGAACTTGATATGAAACCCCTTTGTATGAATCTTTAATGTGAATTATTCTATGACAACAAAGGCTATCACCGAGTGAGTATGGTAAGGGAAGTAGTTCTAGTTAAAGGATGAGGCTAGAATACAAAGTAAGCCCTTCATATTCCTTAACCATATGCCTACATGTGATGTGTCCAAGTTCTACCATTGGCAAGTAGAACACCCTCTATCGGAGTAGGTTAAAACTCCGGATTCCATGCTTTGCTACCATGGTCTATGTCGGTTATTTCCTATTCTGACCATGTGGGATACCTACTAGAATTAGAGAAGTTCTATTAAGTTTAGGTAGTGATATGGGACGCTATCTAGAAGTTGGACAACAGGCTTTGAAGATGTTAGCGCGAGTCCCTAGGTCTTCTCCGAGACCATTATTTGAATGTCCTCAATGCTATAAATATCTCTTAATGAACTAATGAATTAATGACTTATGTTAGAAAGCATATAAATGAATGAGTACCTAATCTAGAGTGACTTAAGGATTCCTTAGTTAAAGTGTGAAGAGGGCATAAGGGATGATCCCTTCATGTCTTATCTAGGGAAGTCTTGAGAATGACTCTAGTTAGGGAAGTTGGTTGATTCTTTAGGCATGATCTAAACTTAGGAAGTCTTAAGGATTATTTAGGTAACCTTGAAGAGAGTGTATGGGCGTTCTCTTCTATGAGTACTTAAGTAAGTCTTTTGATAGCCTTGGTAAGGAGAATGTCATATTATACATGTTATGTGTTTTGGTGTCTTGTAAGTGTGTATGTCTCATTATGAGTAGTCTTGAGGATCATTTAAGCATGCTTAGAGAGGGTGTATGGGCGGTCTCTCATTGTATTGCTTAAGTGAGTCTTAGGATATTTTATAGCGAGAAGATTAGATGCTAGGAAGTGTACTATATGAATTAGAATCACTGGAGTTCACTGTACAGTGGAGTAGTTCACTGTAATGTTGCTCCTAAAAATGTGATAAATGGTTTATGTGATTTTTTATGTGTTTCTAAGGTGTTAAATGTTGTTATTATGACTATATTATGAAATTTAAATCAAAAGATTCATATTTCCAATAAATTTCTGTTATCATGATTTTTATGCATTATGTCATACTTAGTACATGTGGTTGTACTAATTCCATGCTTTTATCTATCTCTATAGTGGTTTGTAGGTGAGGAGAAATTAGAAGCAAGGCTTGGATCATAGCATCATTCAAGTGAAGTTGAAATATGTCCTCATTTAACTCGAGGACATAGATGTCTTTTATTTCTCTTATTGAAGTATTGTAATAGACTTAGTAGCACTATATTTCTATTGTGTATGGGTTGTGTCCCAAGTACTCTTGTGTCTACGATTTGATGAAATGAGACTTAGTACCTCCTATGAGTATGATGTGAAAGAGATTTTAAAGACTATGAAAATGTTTGTGAAAAGAATCAATTCTGCACTACTTTTCACTATGTATATGCGATGAACGATACCAAAGAGATTGTATAAGACCTCCGAGAGGTCAAGTACGCTGGTTTCACTCCGAGAGTGCCATATCTTGTATGGTGTGATCTCAGAACGAGACAAGTTAAGAGATGGATAATTTCATGTTGTTCAAGCCAATAAACCATAAGTCCATCATTCACACGAGAAGGATACCATTACGACTTTCAACTTCAAGGATATCATAACCTTCTTTCTAGAAGATTCCACATAAAGGACCTTCTTATCTATATTCAAGATCACATTTCAATCACACACACAAGACTAAGAAGCTTTAGCATACTAAGTCAGGGAGTCACATATTCACATATCTTTCATGCATCAAGAAGAGGGACTTCGGTCTACCAAATCAAAACACAACATTCATCATAGCACATATAATAATTCATCATAAACTAACTTAGTCACACATAGCCATTTAAGAGAACATTTTAACTCACACACATTCAAATACAACCTTATCATATATCATCACTTAAGAAGAATCATAACACAATCATTCACACAAGATCCTACAAGAACTACTAAAGTACCTCACTGTACAATCTCACAATTAACACATATTTCATATCATGCTTCACGCCACATGTTCATACAAGTCATAACACCTCATGCATGATCATCTTACTTTACATAAGCATATTCACATTATACCTCCATATAATCCCTAAACATGATACTAATATAATTCACAAAGTAATGCCGACGAGGCCACAACTTTCATAAAGGTAACACATAAACACCGCCACCATAAGTGGACCGTTTAAATCATCAAAGTAATACAAAAGATATACATAATCTTACGATAGTTAGGGAAGCATACTATCAATCCAACCACACAACTTCAATCCATAACCCAATCAACCAACTCATTACTCATAAGCTCTTACCATAGCCATGATCACCAATTAAATACAATAAACTCAATATACAATGAATCTAACAATATACATAATTCATTTGATCAAATTGAAACAGCCTATAATCCATACAATCATGATCCATACATAAAAGAATAAACCTAAGCAATCTACACATGAATTCGTTACTGGTTAGCCATGATCAATTCACCCATAGTTTAGTCAAATTGAGAGATTTGAGAAGGCATGGATAATTTTATTGAAAAACATCAATAATAAATCAATATTATCACATCTTAAGGTTAGAAAACGTTTCACGCAAGAACCAAAGACGTAGAGTAGAAATTGGACTTTTTCATCTTTTGAAATCTTTGAAATCATCTTGGAAATTGACTCAAAGGTGATAGCAAGCCTTAGATAAAGAACTACCATACGTTATTAGAAGAATCCAAAGATAATTGAACAAGAAAATCAATTGAAGATCCATCATCAAGCTCCATCTTCACCTTGATCTCTCATTTAGGTTTTTGGGTAATCTTTGAGAGGCAAAGGGTTTTGATCAAGGTGCTAGGGTCTAAATGAGAGTTTAATGACTTAAATACTATTAAAATACCCGTACACGCCTAAAATAACCGTCCTCCTATTTTATAAGACTTAGGATAAATTTCTGAAAAACACCCCAAGCCTTGTAGTGAAGCTGGAAGATTGAAGGCACCACCACCGACTGCCCACCGACGGACCGTCGTCTGAGTGACGCCCCATAAAAGGGGTCCGTCGATTGTGTCATCACATTGAAAACCTGTAGGTCCTTGAGAAATTTCAGTCTAAATCGACGCCAAAGGTCAACGGACCGTCGTCTGATCGACTGGTCATTCCTTGAGGCTGTCGTTTGGACACTGCCAGGCAGTTCTGCCCCTTGATTTTGGGTCATCCTCTAGGGCCCCTTGGCGATCCTAGGTGAGATCGTACCCGGATGTTAAACCCCTAAAAATGTATGTCTAGGTCTTAGGAACATCTCCAATCAAGATCAACATCAAACAAGCCACGCAACATGCTAAAACACATCCAAACTCACAAGGACGTCCAATAGCTATCTTTCGAATGTCACCGGATGTTCTTGGACGTTTGACCTCCAATACTTACCAAACTCAACATGATGACTCTAAACACTAGTATCAACCGTATAAGGACTTGATAAACTCATTATACTCACATAAGCACCTGAAAACATATAAGGCACATAGGTGACTAGTCGTCGAACATCTTGGTCGTTCTTTTACGTTTTACTTCATACTTAACAAAATCTTTAGACACTGCCTCAAAACATCATTTTAAATAATTTAAGGACATCAAGACTTCATGACACACATGTTAGGCCCTAGTTTCACCTAAGTCATTTCAGAGGTGTTACATTCTCCCCCACTTGGACAACATTCGTACTCGCATGAAACTTTCTTCATTTTAGACACTATCAAGAGATGATTAACTCAATACTAGCAGCACATAACCATACCACACAATACTCATATAGTAGAAACATCAGTTTCACATAAACAAGAGACTCACAACACAACAAGAAGTTATAAACTAATCTACGACTCATCATGCCATAAGACTCATATTCCGTATTTTATTTAGGAGAAACTTCATTCTCAACATACTATCATGGTCATATACAAAATCTCTACAGTGACCAAAAATTTTCTTACAGTGAACATGCTTCACAATCTAACAATTGCAACCCTTAAAGAATTCCTTATAAATGTTCAACAAACCGATCTCATATAACAACTTAAACATGCTCATTATTCATTTTCTTTAAACAATTAGGAAACTAATCTAGATGTACATGAATCAAGAGGAAGATATCATGCATGAAAACTCATTTTTCTCATTTAACAAAAACTCAACCTAAACATGCATATCATAAGGAGAATGTTTGGAAACTCATTTTTCACAAAAGACTCCAACATAAACCAAGTCACTAGGAACTCTTTCTTTTAGGCTTGAATAAACACATAAAGAAAGGTTAAGGGTATCTCACTCCCAACAACCATTATCTTCACCATACTCCCCCACTTAGGAGAAACCCAATCTAAGGTCAACGTAAACTTACTACAAGGAACTCCCAAGGAACCTAAAACATTACTAATACATTTTCACCAATGTCTAGCACATGAAAACTAAAGATTTTCAAAGGTCCAACCATCACACAAGTACATCCCCCTTGCTAGGCGAAACTCACATTTACTCTTTCTAACCTCGCCTTCTTCCTTTCTAAGGTCTGGATCTAAATAACTTCAAACCATCTCTACAACCACTCCTTCACCTTTCTAACACTATACTTCACCATTTCTCCACACTATACTACCCTTAAAAAGAAAACTCAACCAACCTAAGGTCATCAACACAATCTTCCATATCCCATCTAACAAGTCGCATCTTATTTTTTATCTCCCACAACCAAAACTTTACAAAGGTCACACTAAAAGGACCAACACATAAAAAAGCAAGGGAAAGAAACCATATATAAATATCTTAGGCACGATTAGAAGAATGAAGAAGTGAAACTTTTCCAAGCACCCAATAGCCTACTTTTCATAATGTGGCACGCTTAGCATTATGAACAAGATTCTACTAAATGTGGTTTATGAGACAAACTAAGAAACTCCCAAACCTTATGCTCTGATACAAACTTTGTAACGACCCACAAGTACACCCTAAAGGCTAGAGAATCTTTGAGTCGCCACACCACATATGAGACTCTGAGAAGTCGCACTAAAGCCACTCGTTTCATTCATTGCATAATAAACATTCTAAAATGAGTCAAAATTTAAAATTTTCTTCACACACGATGAACTCTTTCAATAACAATACTCAATCAGAAGACTTTCATGAAAACATTAAAACATTACAATGCATCATTGAACTATCTAAACTTTTGAGTATACAACACTTAGGACTAAGACCATACAAGACATAAAATAAAGACTACGAAATAAAAGGAACATGTGTATATTGTCCTCGAATCGATGAGGACTCACCAATACTACATCATCAACACTTAGAAACCTATCCATCCTCCATGGCATATCAAGACTTCCAATTCCCTACACTTAAGTCAAAAAGGGAAAAGAAGGGGTTAGCAGATTAGTTGCACTAAGTATGGAAGCCATGCAAAAACCATGAAAAAGGGACATATAGTGAATAACACGCTATTCATTAAATTTGATATAAAATCTTCATATGATAGTTTAAGAGACATCAATCATGTCAATAATCACAATGTAAGACACATTAAAAATTATATCCAATTTTTAGAAAACTTACAGTGTCCTAGATTGACCTCAGTGTAACTTCACATATAATTCACACATCACAAGGTAACATCAAAACCACATTAAAACACAAAATATACTAACATGGATCCCTTACTAAGGTTATCCTAAGACTCACCTAAGTAAGATATGAAGTTGCCGCCCATACAACCCCTTCACACAAACCTATATGATCCCTAGGACTATGTAAAGTAAGTTATTCCAATACACCACATATCACACCAATTCACATAGACATAAGACCCTCTTACCAAAGGTAATTCTAAGGTTCACTTTGGTGAGTTATGAAGAGACGCCCATACAATCACTTCATACACACCAAAGAGATCCTTTAGACTACCTAAGATAATATTATTCCCATTTTACCAATTAGACTCCCTACCTAGAATTACTCTAACATTAACCTAACTAAGACATGAAGAGAACGCCCATACACCCTCTACAAGCCTACCTAAGAAATCCTCAAACCTACTCTAGATAGATACCTTTTACATTAATAAGTCTTTACTTAAGTCATTAAGTTCATTAAGTCATTTAGAAGACATTCAACACTTAAATACCTTCATATAACGGTCTTGGTGAAGACCTAGGGACTCACACACTAACATCTTCTAAGCCTATTCCTGTAATGTCTAGATAGCATCCCAAACCACTATCTAAACCTCAAAAAACTTATCCAACACTAGAATGTATCTCATATGATAATAATAGGCATTAACCGACATAGACGATGGTAGCTAATCATGGAATCTGGAGTTATAACCTACTCTGACGGAGGGTGTTCTATTTGCCAATGGTAGAACCAGGACACATCCCATGTAGGCACATAGTTAAGGAATATGAAGGGTTTCATTGTACTCCAGTCTCATTCTTAGCTAGAGCTACTCCCAAACCATAATCACTCGTTGATAGCCTTTGTTCTGATAGAGTAGTTCACAGAAAGGAGCATCAGAAGGGGTTCCATATCAAGTTCACAATCCAATCACATTACACCTTACCAAAGAGGAACCCTAGGGTTGCCTTACAATGGTTAAAAGTATATATCAATGATTTTACTAAGGATGATTTCATGCCGTTCAATCCAATCAACACTAAATCCACCATTCACCCGATAAGGATACCATTACGTCTTTCGACTTCAAGGATATCATAACCTTCTTTCTAGAAGATTCCTCATAAAGGACCCACACACAAGACTAAGAATATTTAGCATACTAAGTGAAGGAGTCTCATATTCACATATCTTTCATGCATCAAGAAGAGGGACTTAGGTCTACCTAATCAAAACACAACATTCCTCATAGCACATATAAGAATTGTTCATAAACTACCTTAGTCAAACATAGCCATTAAAAAGGACATGTTGACTCACACAAATTCATATACAACCTCATCATATATCATCAATTAATAAGAATCATAACATAATCATTCACATAAGATCCTACAAGCACTACTATAGTGCCTCACTGTACAATCTCACAATTAACACATATTTTATATCATGCTTCAAACCAAATGTTCATCGAAGTCATAACACCTCATGCATGATCATCTTACTTCACATAAACTTATTCACATTATGCCTCCATATAATCCCTAAACATGATACTAATACAATTCACAAAATAATGCCGACGATACCACATCGTTTACAAATGTAGCACATTAACACCGCCACCATAAGTGGACCATTTCAATCATAATTTTAATACAAAAACTACACATAATATTAGGAGAGTTAGGGAATCATACCATCATCCAACAAAACAACTTCAATCCATAGCCCAATCAACCAACTCATTACTCATAAGGCTCTTATCGTAGCCATGATCACCAATTGAATACAATAAACTTAACATACAATGAATACAACAATATAAATCATTAAAGTAATAAAATTGCGACAGGGTATAATCCATACAATCATCATCCCTACATAAAACAATAGGCCTAAGCAATCTACACATAAATTCATTACTAGTTAGCCATGATGAATTCACCCACAGTTTAGTCAAATTGAATGATTTGAGAAGGTCAAGGGTTCATGGACAATTTCATTGAAAACTTCATTTATACAACAATAATATCAAATCTTGAGGATTGAAAACTTTTCATGCAAGAACCCAAGACTTAGAGTAGAAATTGGACTTTTCCATCTTTTTGAAATCTTTGAAATCATCTTTGAAATTGACTATAAGGTGATAGCAAGCCTTAGATGAAGAACTCCCATACCTTATTAGAAGAATACCAAGAGAATTAAAGAATAAAATCCGTTGAAGATCCATCATCAAGCTCTATCTTCACCTTGACCTATCATGGATGTTTTTGGAGAAACTTTGGGAGGGAAAGGGTTTTGATCTAGGTTCTAGGGTCTAAATGAGAGTTTAATGACTTAAATACTCCTAAAATACCCATACCCACATAAAATAACTGTCCTCCTATTTTATAAGACTTGGGATGAATTTCCCAAAAAAAAAACAAGCCTTACAGTGAAGCTGGCAGATTGCAGGCACCACCAATGACTGCCTATCGACAGACCGTCGTCTGAGTGACGGACCATCAAAGGGGTCTGTAGTTTGGGTCAGCACCTTTAAAACCTGTAGGTCCTTGAGAACTTTCATTCTCAATCTACGCCCAAGGTTGACGTGTCATCGTCTGATCGAGTGGCCGTCCCTTGAGGCCATCGTTTGGACACTGCCACACAATTCTTCCCCTTGAGTTGGGGTCCTCCTCTAGGGCCCCTTGTGGCTCCTAGGTGAGATCGTACCCAGACGTTACACCCCTAAACACGCACGTATAGGTCTTAGGTACATCTCCAATCAAGTTCAACATCAAAAAAGCCACGTAACATTCTAAAACACATCCAAACTCACAAGGACGTACAAAGGCTATCTTTCGAACATCACTAGACGTTCTTGGACAGTTGACCTCCAAACCTTACCAAACTCAACATTATGACTATAAACACTATTATTAACCATATAAGGTCCTCATAAACTCATTACACACACATAAGCACATGAAAACATATAAGGCACATAGGTGACTAGTCGTCGAACATCTTGGTCATTCCTTGACGTTTGACTTCATACTTAACCAAATCTTTAGACACTGCGTCAAAACATCATTTTAAACAATTTTAGGAATTCAAGACTTCATGACACACATTTTAGGCCATAGTTTAACCTATGTCATTTTAGAGGTGTTACACTCTCATTCAAAAATGTTGTGCGCTTCACACTCATGAACAACACTCTACTTGACGTGGTTTTGAGACATCCTCAATCATTTATAATCCTTATGCTCTTATTATCAAGTTTTTCATGACCCAGGGGTACACCCTAGATGTAAGTGTTCAAAACCCCGAGAGGCCTCATACAAGAAACAAGTTGTCACCCCACCTAAGGTTAAAAAAACTTGCAATTCCACTTTCCTGGTATGCATTTGATCTTTTTTGCGCCATCGTACTTGTGGAAGACTTGTTTTTACCCAAACTATTAAGAAAAAATATACAGCTACAAAAGTAATTTGTTTTGTTGGAAAAACTATTTTTTGGGACCCATGGTTGGTTCTTAGGGCCGCCGTAGAAGCGTCTATCTATCCTAGGACCCACTCATGGTAAGGAAGTCACATTTCATATCCCCAAAAGATTAAAGGATGATTCGAAAGTAAAGTATGTCAATGATACTGAAAAATTAAGACAAATCGTCATTCCTAACTTAGGCTACTAGTTTGTACCTCTGAGCGCGTGACCTTGATCTACAATAATGCACGTATATCAAAGTTGTAGATCTAAAAATTATTGCAGTTCAGACTCACATTTTTCAGCACAAATATTTCAGTATCAATTAATCCTTATCACATCTAGATCATTCATTTCAACACATATTTATGTATTCCTTCATCCGCAGTGCTAAGACACACATTTAAACACAACAACAACTAGTAAAATATTAAACCATATGTCAAGCACACAATTTAAGCCATTCATTCACATGTTCGACACACATTTTGATGACACTCAATAAAATTCTATCCCTAGGGTACATTTTAACTAATAGAATCAACATGTAATTTATACCAAATTTCAAGTAACACCTTTTGATTTCAACTAAAGTTTAAATACTTTGGTTCATAATCACTACCTTTGAGAAGAAATTTGAAGTTTTGTGAGTGTGTACATTACAACATGAAAACAACCCACGACCTTTGCTTATTAGGATTAGAAAATTTGGGGTGGTTTTTTGAAAGGAAAAATAAATGTATAATATGAAAGAGATGAAGATTATGTAGTGGACTATGGGATTTTGAAAGGTTTGAAATGGAAGTGAAAGGGTGAGAATTTGAAGGAGTAACCAATTTTTAAGAGTTTAAATGATTTGGAAGGGGGAAATGGGGAATGAATTTGAAACAAAAGTGTTTTTATTGAAATTGGGTCACGGGTCAGGTATGTTATTTAACTCTTATAGGACCTGTGAAACCCCATTGACAGTACATAGACGGGTTCCGTCATATAACTCTACACTTTGTAAAATATAGAAATGTACGAGAAGCCTATGATTGCATACTATAAACTATTGAATGAATGATGGTTTATACTGTGAAATCGTAGACTTAAAGCTTTAGGTGTATTTGGACCTTAGATTCTACAGATGCCATTCACGGGATGTTGACTGAACAACAAGTCATCGATGGGAACTGTAAAATCTTCTGTTCTTATAATTTTCAAGATTTTTCTTTCTTTCCTACCCAAGTTCCACTCTTTTAACTATATGTAAGAAGGAGGGAATGAAGGGACCTATAGGAGGCTGAAATATTATGAATTCCATATTACATTTTCTTGACTTTTTTTGGACACAAACCATATACTACCCTAAACTAGCCAAGACTTAAACTCAATAAATCATAACACTCAATAAAAATATTTCAAACCATAAAAATTACTAAAAAACTTTTAAATTGGCTAGATTTACATCTTGGGTTGCCTCCTAAGTGGTGCTTGATTTAATGTCATGGCATGACGCAAACCCCTTTTTTACTCAAACTTAATTAAGATTACATTCTTCGACTACCTCTTTGATATCTTTGGGCTGACCCAAGTAGACATTTATCCTTTGACCGTTAACCTTAAATGTTCTTCCTTCCTCATTATCAAGTTCAACCGCATTGTTTGAAAATACTTTTACCACTATGAATGTCCTAGTCCACTTAGAATTGAGCTTTCCAGGAAACAAATGCAACCGTGAATTGAATAGATGTACCAAATCATAAAGATTAAATTCATACTTTTCTATCATTAAATCATGGTACCTCTTCAACATGTCCTTACACAACGAAGGACAATCAGATGCTTTCTAGCAAAACTCATCGAGCTTAGTCAACTCATTCAACCTGTGACTTCATGCAATATCTCAATCCAGATTTAGGTTTTTTACTTCCCTAGTTGCTTTATGAACTAACATTACAGTCAAGTGACAAGACTCCTAAACACAAGTTTTTAGGAGACATACCTATGAGGTTCTTAAATGCAATGAGATAGGCCCACGGAGAATCATCAAGGTTTCTCATACAATACGTTCTATTTGCATTCAGACTTTGAAAGGATTTACTTAATTTTTCTATTTGACAATTAGACTTGTCCACTAGACTATGGCTTATAAGGAGTTTCTACACCGTGGAAAACACCATACTTCTATAGCATCACCTTCAAAAAATGATTACAAAAGTGGGAACCTCCATCGCTAATATTCCCCCCTGGTGTACCAAATCAGAAGAAGATATTCTTTTAGAAAGCACAACAAATCCACCCATTTGCACATATTTTGTACCGCTACAAGTATGTATTTAATCTCATTCAAACTCACAAATGGACCCATAAAGTCAAGGCCCCAAAGATCAAAAAGTTCAATACCATAATAGGAATCACTAGGAGTTCTTGTTTAATTGAAACACCTTTTCTCTTTGTCTATAATCACAAGACTTGGAGAAATCATAAGAATCTTTGTGGATAGTAGGCAAATAATTCTCACACTATAAGATTTTATGAGAGGTCCATATACCAGTATAATTGCCACCTAGAAGACACGAATAGCAAACATCGAATATACTCATAATTTCTCAAGCGCACATCCAAAAATAATCCAATCAATGCATACATGAAAAAAATAAGGCTCCTCCTAAGACCGTTTTCACATAAAATATGAATTTTCATCATTTGTGGAATGACAAAGCCAAATAAGCCACATTACTTTCCAAATCATTATAAAAATATATGAATCGAGGGAAAAGATTAAAAGAAGCAGCCAAAATGTGTTCGTCTAAGAACGTGATAAGGTGGGAATTTTGACTCATTTCGGGCCTATTATTCAATATTTTAGTGTCCTCAATACCTATTTTACACTCATAACAGATGTTGAATTTTTTAATATTTAGCAATGAAGGCTTAAGAGTAAGGATAGGATATTATGATGCAAAAAGAAGCGAAAAAGTTATAAAAGCTAAAGAAAAGAGAAAGAGAAGCTGGAGCTCACAAAAGAGAATCGACTATTCATTGAGTGAGAATCAATCTTGGCTAAAGTTCAAGCAGATTAGCCCATGCATCTAACAAACATTGAGAGCAAACATGTTATTCAATGATGTTCCAAATATATCAACGATAGTGATCAAGCTCAAAAAAAGTTCCAAAACAATTTTATGAAAGAGCCAAGCCAAAAGGTGAGAAGAATACAAAGTGGGCATATCACTGAATGAGTCGATGATCCCAATCTACTTCACCGAGTTGACTCCATGCTATGTTTTTGGGAACATATAATTCCCATTTTTGAAAGAAAAAATTGAGTTCCCACACAGTCTACTTCTGCGTTTTTGAGAGTGCTTATATTATTGAACAATATTGAATATTCTTGTCACATCCGGAGAGTATCCCGTAGAAGTAACATGGCGTACTTGACCTCTTGTAGGTCTTATACAAGCCCATAGTCATCATTCATCGCATTGACATAGTCAATTTAGTGGAAAATTTAAAACTTGTCATAGCAAATCATATGCTAGAAACATCATCTCATATATATATAAAACATAAGTCATAATACATATAGAGACCTTAAGTCTCTGTGCCATCTTAGACTCAACAACATTAGAATACATTAGGGACACGGCCCTTAATACACATTACATCACTATACAATATTTAAACACTTTACAGTAAAAACATAAGTAGGAGATCCTTGAACTTAAGAATTCCTTTCATTGAGCTTGGGAATCATCCATGTGTGTGTGTACATTTATGTGAGCAAACTTTTCACATAAACCATAAATATCACACATTTCAGACATCAATGTATAAGTCTATTGGTATAACAAAATGAGCAATCCTTTCATATAAACCCACTAAAACTCTATGCACATTCATTCTTCATCATACACATAAGCTTAGTATGCATAGTATTAGACACTAGTGAATATGAGAACAACCTTTGATTGGACACTATGATTCTATACTACTTTTAAGCATGCATGAAGTGTAAGTGCGTGTACATTGGTCAACATGATCACATAATGCCCATAAACAACTCATTGAGGAAGCCACCCTCTTAGACCACAATCCTCTTCACGGATAGACCGCACAACACACAATATCATAGGATACAAGTTAACTTCATAGAACACTTTAAGACTCCTAACATTATCTATTCACATATTCACATAGGGGTAAAAGGGTAGGGGTCATCAATCATTAACACTTAACCCATGGAAGCACCTACACATGCTCTTGCATAGACATTAACATGCTCATAACAATAGTAACACAACCTAGGTTCACAACTATAATGGAAGACTAGGCACAAGTTACACATAAGGTGATCATCATGACCACTCATTCATATAATCATCAATTTGATTTCAAGGCCATGGTAAACACATTATAATGACAATAAAGTAAACACCGGCACCATAAGTGGACCATACCACACAATGCCATACAAGGCTTCATCAACATTACTATTGAGAAATAGAGAAGTAGAAGAATAGAGCAATTCTTACCCATCTTTTAGCCTTTGGCCATCATTGACCTTTACTGCACTTTCATCAATAATTCAAGTATAGGGAAGTAGCTAAAACATAATAATCATATAAGAATTCATGCATAAGCTACTACAAGGTCATACTACAAACTAGTACCACACATCATTCACATGCTAGAATGTAAAAGGACATAGACCATTAGCCAACTTCACTTGCATGGATTATAAATCATGTTACATTAATCTGATCAATCTAGGACAGTAGATAAATATGCACTCAACATATTGAAATCATGCTTACATCACTACAACATCAAGATACTAACATAGACATTAAACTATCAATTCAATGTAGATGGAATAGGCCTTTTTACTGATTTTCCCAAGTATTGATCATCAATCATATTTTAACCAATAAGGTACATCTAGGCAGTAGCTAACAAGATATAAATCAATGCTTATTCATACTTTATTCATCTTAGAATATAGATTACATCACCTATATAGCATTATCAATTCATAGACTAAAAGAATCTAGATAAATTCATGTAAGCCTTTCTTTAATTTGTTCATCAAGTATTTATACCCACAATTCATCCATAATACCAACTAAAGGCAGTAGCTATAATGATGCTTTGCATAATCGAAATCATACACAATTGCAATAATCGAAATTCACTGTAACACATAAAACATAGGCCAATTCATACTCAATTCTTCATACATTGATCCTCATGGATCGTTCATCATCAATTATTAATCAATTAATGTAAATAATAGTAAATATAAGCAATTCAACGTAAGAATCACAATTCAACCATTTACAAGCCATGATCACTATGCCCATGCAAGGGCTAAGTCAAGTTTGGGAAGGGACATGGGTTCATCATGTAATTGGAGTCAAAATCACGTTAAAACCAATATATTAACTTCAATTCATCATTATTTAATCACTAAAACATTTTTAGAAAGAACCCATGGCTAGATTGAAGAAGAAGAACTTTGATCATGAAATCTCTTTTGAAAATTTAAGATTAACTCTCTAGATTGAAGGATAACTAGAGATGAAGGATCACCATACCTTTATATTCATGAAAATATTTAAAACTTAATGATGCATCCATGTCAATCCAAGCTCAAAGCTTGTCTTGAGCTTCACCAACAATGGTGGTTTCTAGGGAAAATATTCTTGGAGGGAAAGGTTCAATTTGTTTGAGTTGGTTTGGAAATGGGTTGATCACATTTTTTATCAATTAAATACACCCAAAAATCACCAAATAAATCATGTGGGGTCAGGTTAGCACGTGGGGTGAATTTCCCATTAACCCTTTAATGAAACAGTGCACAGGTAGTGGCACCAGTCCACCATCGACAGACCAAATCGACTGGTCGTTGGTCAATCGACGGGCCATCCTTTGACTTTCGTCGATTGGTACTTGGCCATTCCAAATTAAGTATCAATCAATGAGACATCACCTACGGGCTGTTGGTCAACCAACTGGCCGACGTTTGGTCCATTGATTGACACTGCCAAGGCAGTGTCTCGACCAGCGTTGGGTCCTTCTTGTGGGACCTTTTGTGGGTGCCCTTTAGAAGTCGTACCCGGACGTTTACAATGTAAATGCAATTCGTAACAAGTTTTAGACCTTCCACATAAGTTTCACCCAAAACAAACACCTGCAACTCGTCCAAACATGCAAGGCCCCATAAAGACATACACATGCATGTCTCTAGGCTATCTTTCGAACGTCTTGGACATTCTTGGATGTTTGACCTCCAAACTTCATGAAACTTTATATAAAACCATTAAACATCATTATAAATCAATATAAGACGTCATAAGCTCATTTCATACACATATAATCGCACATAGACATATGAGGCACATAGGTAACTAATCGTCGAACGTCTTGGTTGTCCCATGACGTTTGACTTCCAAATTACTTCATACTTTAAACACTTTCTCTAAACCATATTATAAGTCATTTTAGAAACTTAAAACATTAAGAAAAACATGTTAGGCTCTAGACACCCTAACTCATTTTTGGGGGTCTTACAATATCCCCCACTTGGGAACATTCGTCCTCGAATGACAGTTAGAAAACTTTAATCACAACAAGGACTTCAATACATCATAGAGAAGTTCATAATATTCATAACAACATCACGTAGAAGTTAAAGCACCAAGCTTACAAGGAACACAACTTCACATCATTTAGTACTCAATGCACAAAAGCAAGAAAAACTTCAATTCACTCACTCTTTAATGCATCAATCAAAAGGTTCTTATCATGTTCATAGACGGAACATCCCTCTCCGAATCATAACATGGTCATTACAATCCATTTTATTAAGAGCTCATCATACACCCTTCTTTTAATCATACTAAGGCAGATTCCACATCAGTCAAAAGTAAGTAGGCACTCATACTTCAATGCACATAGACTTGAGTTAATTGAATCAACAAGGGCCTTCATTAGTTAGACCTAGTACCATGAAGGTCATACTCAACCGTACCATGTTTAGTGGTGTTCATGGAGGAATATCCTTTTCCTCAACACACTTATATGTATTATGAGTTCACACCCATGCAAATGCACAACGGTCATTTTTACAGTAATATGAGAAATTCTCAAATTTTCAATTCAAGACATGTTCATGTTTTCCTTCCTAGTGAAGTCAAAACGGTAAGTCACACCAAGTGCATCACAACAATTAGGAAGCCATTTCACACAATGTCAATTTATAACATGGTACTCACATTTACAGTAAGCATCGTTTGGGAACAACAATACAAATTATAGGCACATACATGAATACTAAGATAAACATTCTTTCACTTTTCAAGAGTGAGCCTACAATCATGATTTCTCAACCATACAAGTCACATAGTTTTCAACAGACTCCACATATTTAATTTTAAAGAGACTCAAATTTTAATTATAAGGCTAAACCTTACATATCACAAGTGATAAAAACCAAGTTCCGTACTTTATCTCATGAAGTCAAGTGTACAATTAGCATGTTAGGATGTACAATATTCATGAGAAAACACGTATTTGATCAAAATTTCCATTCATGCACTTTGGAATATTCATTATATCTTTAAGGTAATTTCAATCAAAACATACCAAACATATAAAGTTCATGCATTTCATACTTTATGCAAGACTATATTCATGAAAAAGATCATCAAGACTTCATTAGATTCAACATCAAGCAAAAGTAGAAGGAAAAGGTAGAAAACATCTACAACCTTACTATTCCATCACGATCCCCCACTCAAGGTAAACCCAATTAAGAGTAACTTAACCTAAATTTCAAGAGGATCTTAGTTATCAACCAATAATGGAATTACAGTAACTTACCATACGGGCTTCAAAGGTATTCTAAACTTTATCACCTATGCAATTTATCCCCAATCATCAAGTTAGATCATACAATTCAACTACATAAGGTTTTCATACATTCCAATAGACACCAAGTTCATACATCATTAAAGGAAAACAACAAAGAGACATAACCATACAAATTCTTCTTTTTATTTGGTCATTACAGTAAGGTGACTTGTAGGTCACTAAACCCACATCATCACACTACCAAGACAAGCATACTACCTTCAAACCTAGGATCAAGTCTATATAAAGGACTCCAATCCATACTAGGCAACTTAGCAAGGACCACATATAAACAAGGGAAATATTGAACACTTTTAGGCACATAATCTTAGGGTAGCATGCTTCCATAGGTATTCACTAAGCATTTCAATCTCAAATCATAATATTAAGCTACCGTCATGTAAAACCATATAGTGACATATCATTCCAAAGTAAGCTCATTTTTAACCATAATAACTTCTAACATGATTTAGCTATATCATAACATACATTTCTCAACATAACATGCTATTTCACATAAATCTCATACATAGCCATAATTCGCATCACATAATCAAAACATGACAAAATTCACCTTCACAGATACTTCTCAAACCATAAAACCATGTTAAGCATTAAGTCACCTTTTCTCCCTCAAGAATAGAGATACAATCTCATCCAAGCAATCACATGTAAAGACCACCGGACAAGAAAACATAACAGAGAGATCTTATAGAGTTAAGTTCTATAATACCACGTTTGTCACATCCGGGGAGTACCCCCTAGAAGTAACATGGCGTACTTGACCTCTCGGAGGTCTTATACAAGCCCATAGTTATAATTCATCGCATTGACATAGTAAATTTAGAAGAAAATTTAAAACTTCTTAAGGCACATCATATGCTAGAAACATCACTTCATATATATATATATAAAATATAAGTCATAATACATATATAGAGCTTAAGTCTCTTTTCCATCTTAAACTCAACAACATTAGAGTACATAAGGGACACGACCCTTAAGAAACATTACATCACTATACAATATTTAAACACTTTACAGAAAAACATAAGTAGGAGATCCTTGAACTTAAGGATTTCCTTCATTGAGCTTGGGAATCATCTATCAATCTCTTCACCATTCAAGACATTCTTTAAGCATCCATAACCTACACTATATGTTAAAAGTAGAGAAGAATGAGATTAGTACAAGAATGCACTAAGTATGACAACCATACAAAAACATGCATTTAAAAGAGACATTTTCTTGAAATCATACTTCATGTCTTTTTGAGTAAATCTTTATAAAAACTTTATCCAATAGAATTTATATCATTCACATACTTCATATAAACATATTCAAAGGCCAAACATTTCATAGGATTACATATAGAATTTATTAAATTTTCAAGTCACATTACAGTGAACTAGTTTTCCCTTAACAGTGAACCATCTTTCCCTTTATTCATTAACCTCCCAAATAACCCTCTAGTGATACTTGGTGAAATGCATCACCTTAAGGCCACAAGGAAACATACATACACTTACACAAGCCAACACATATCCCCATAGAAGTATATCCCGTTACGAGACACATTCAAGTCAAGAATATAGGACATTACAGTAAGCTACATCAACTTGCACATACTTTTACTTCTTTTCAGATTCATCATTATAGTACATTGTTAATAACCCTAGTCTTAGTCTACTAGTGCAATGTGCATGTGAATCCCCATAACCCCACACATACTTAGTAAGCTCTTCATGAGACCACAAACATTACCATACAATTCATTCATCCTCATAACAAGTAAAGACAACTTCATTCATGTCAATACAACACCTGCATAATAGAGTCATTTAGACCAACATAGTGAATATAAAGATAGATCATTTCATATAGATTCATACCAAGCACATCATCATAACAAGTAGACAACTTCTACAATATCATGCATAAAGACATATCCATAATCATACATATTAGGTCACCTTCCTAGGACTTCCTAAGGAGCTACATGTGCAATGTCTAGATGGGTTAATTACTTCCACCTATACTAAGTAACCTCCCTTAAGTCATCCAAGTTAGGATCCTAGTTCTTTACTTCCATTCTCTATTTTACTTTAGGGAAACTATAGCCATAACCGACACTAAGACCATTGGTGCTAAACATGGAATTTGGTGTTGTAGATGCTTACACCAATGGAAGGTGTTCCTACCTAGCCAAGGTAGAAAATTAACATATATCCTACCATCCTAAGTGAATTCACTTTGCTATATCCTTTGTGGAAAGCATAGTTTATGGAACTAAGAGATTGATAGTTCCCTCTACATGCAATTGGAAAATAGGGGCCTTATCTCATGTGAAAACATGGGTGAACCCTTCCTAAAAGGGAAGTCAACACCTCATGTGGGTCCATTGCTGAGTATTCCTCTAAGGGAACTCAACATTCAATAAGTGACAAATGGTGAATCTTCCTCAATGGAAAGTCAACACCTCTTAATGTCAAGTTCACTCAGTTCTAATCTAAGTTCCCTTTATTGAAAAGCCTTTAATTATATTTTCATAAAACATAGGCTTAAGATATTCATTCTTTATATGATTATAGAATATTAAAGCACCTATCTAGCTTAGAGTATTATTTGGCACCCCTCTCAAGTCGCCTCACATTTACTAGACCATCATCCATGTGTGTGTGTACATATATGTGAGCAAACCTTTCGCATAACACATACATATCACACATGTTCATAAATCAATGCATAAGTCTATAGGTATAACAATATGAGCAATCCTTGAGCAATCCTTTATATAAACCCACTAAGACTCAATGAACATTCATACTTCATCATACACATAATCTTATCATGCATATTATTAGACACTAGTGAATATGAGAACAACCTTTCATTAGACACTATGATTCTATACTATTTTTAAGCATGCATGAAGTATGAGTATGCGTACAGTGGTAAACATTATTACATAATGGACATCAACAACTCATTGATACAGCCACCGTCTTAGACCACAATACTCTTCAAGCATAGACCACACAACACACAATAGCATAGGAGACAAGTTAACTTCATAGAACACTTTAGGACTCCTAACATTAGCTATTCACACATTCACACAGGGGTACATTGGTAGGGGTCATCAATGAATAACACTTAACCCATTCAAGCACATACACATGCTCTTACATAGATATTAACATGTTCATAACAATAGTAACACAACTTAGGTTCACAACTATAATGGAAGACTAGGCACAAGTTACACATAAGGTGATCATCATAACCAATCAATCATATAATCATAAATTTGCTTTAAAGGACATGGTAAACATATTGTAATGACAATAAAGTAAACAGCGCCACCATAAGTGGACCATACCACACAATGCCATACAAGGCTTCATCAACATTACTATAGAGAAATACAGAAGGAGAAGAATAGAGCAATTCTTACCCATCTTTTAGCCTTTGATCATCATTGAACTTTACTACACTTTAATCAATAATTCAAGTATAGTTCAATATCTAAAACATAATAATCATATACAAAGTCATGCATAAGCTATTACAAGGCCATACTTCAAACTAGTACCACACTATAACGCCCCAAAATGAACTAAGGTGAACAAGAGCCTCATGGTTGTTTATTGAGTTGACTTTAAGTTAAACGGAGTTAGTTTAGTGTCCTTAGGCAGTGTGCGAAGTTTGGTTAAGTTTGGAGTTCAATCGACCAAGGACGTCCATGACGTTTGGATGGTATGCCTTAGAATGTACTTGTGTGTCTTTGTGTTTTTGGATGAGTTTTACGTGTTCGTTTTACTTGAAACTTGCATTAGATGTCCCTAAGACCTAGAAGACTTAGTTTAGGGGTTTAACGTCTGGTCACAACCCCACCTACGACCCACAAGGGGCCCTAGATAAAGGGCCCAAGACTTGGGCAAAGTCTGCCAGAATCAGTGGCCATCGACGACCCTAGGGACAGTCCGTTGGTCCCTCGACGGTCTGTCGACCTAGGGCGTTGCTTGGACCAGTGAGTTGGGGTTTTGGCCATGTTTCATTTAGAGCTAAGTTTCCACCAACGAAACCTCGCCAACGGTCCGTTGGACCCTCGACGGTCCGTTGGTGAAGGTCTTGTCGGTGAGACCTGCCAATGCATGTTAAGTGGCTGCCAACTTGAGGTGTTTTATGTAAATAAACCCCAAGTCTTTTAAGACCCTAGGTGTATAATTTTGGTGTTTTTAGATTACATTAAATTAGTTTTAAACCCTAGACCTAGACAAGACCCCCTCATTTCTAAATTCAAACTCTCTCTAAAGTCATACTCTCTCAAGACTCCATTGGAAGCTAGATGTCAAGGAAGGATAGGAGGGCTGGTTGGACGTGTCTCTTCATAAAAAACTCTTGGTTTTTGGCTTGCTTAGTGAGTTATGGTATCCATTCTTGAATATCTTTTCATTCAAGAAGCCAACTTCCAAAATGGATTTCCAAAGGGTTTCTAAATTCCAACTTCTTCTAACTTTGATTTCTAGTATGGGTCCTCTTGTATTTAAGTTCTAATGGTTTAAATGTATTTATCTTGGTTTGAATTTATGATTTTGGTGTTAAAACTCCATGAAACTCTTGTTTATGCATACTTAAACTTTTAGCTTGAAAATGGGTTATGTGAGCATTATTTGTGTAGGGTATGAACTTAGGTCTTCGTGTAATTGTCATGTTGGTGTAGCTACTGACCTAAGGGACTTAATATGGTGAAATATTGATAAATTGCTTATGAGTAATGACGGTTTTATTTGTTGATGAGTTACTCTCATTCTATAGTTCTTATTATGAATTGCTATTTGAGTGGTATAGTCCACCTTATGGGTGGCAGTGGTAATTGATGAACTTGATGTTATTTAGTATGTTTTGAGTACGTAATCTTGAAGGTCTAATATGTGAAATGAATATATATTGGAAATGGGTCTTCTATTTTGTTTGATATAGCTTGAATTGCATGTTTGACCTAGTTTATGTCTAAATGAAGTGTATGATTATGAGAAGCATGTAGATTGTGTAACTGGATGAATTAAGGTTAAATGAATGTGTAGAACTTGATGAGAATGAAATGATGCTTATATGCAAGGTGTGCACATGTACACACACATACTTTAAAGAATGTATTATGCCAAGTTGAGTAAAAAGGGGAATTTTGAGGTGGACACACTTCGTGAGTTGAGATGTAGTGTCTAGTAGCAATCTCTCCATTCCTAGTGAGCTTTCTAAGATAGACTATTATGTTGATAAATCCGTGGGGAGTTATGCCTAGCACCGAGAGGATATGAAGGGGAAGTGGATTGCACTTCGTGAGTTGAGATGTTGTAATCCAAAGTACCTCTTGAGATGAATACTCCTCGTTAGTAGAGAGTGAGTTGCTTAGTAACAATCTCTTTATCCCTTAACTATGTTCCCGCATATGTGTATCTATTGGAAAAGCCATGTAAACGCTAAGAAGCATGACCATACACTAGGCAAGTAAGGATCCCTCATCCGATAGGGGTTAATATCGGGATTCCATGTCGAGCTATCATGGTCTTTGTCGGTTAAGCTAACTCCCATAAAAGAATTGATTTGAAACTAATTAACTTGTATATTGTTGATATTGTGTATGTATGTCGTGAAGTGCTAAATCCACATTAGTTACCCATTAGGAGCACTAAGTGAGAGTGGTAGTATGGGATGCTACTCTCACATTGCACTTGGTGTGACCTATACCTACTATAGGAGAAGAGTACATTTATGAAATCAGTGTGAATGAGTACTATTGTGTAGTGTTATGGATGATTATTGTGGACTACTTGAGTAAATGGAATCCATTAGGAACGCTAAGTGGGAGTGGTAGTATGGGATGCTACTCTCACATTGCACTTGGTGTGACCTATATTTCCATGAGTGTTTTGCATATGTTAGCCAAGGGCGTGGATTTGATTTCCAACAAAGTTAGCCTAAGATTTGGTAGTTTTAAGGGTCGCTTTGGTGTGCTTTGAAGGGAGGAGTAATGAATATCCCTTCTTAGATCACCTTAGGGAGTCTTAGGATAACCTTGGGTTAGGGCAACTTCGAAGGAAAAAGAGTTCATATGACTTGGACCGTGCCTTTTCACTGTAAGGTCATCATTGTAAGAATTGAAAATGTTCACTGTAATGTTTTATTCAATTTTACCGTAGGTTTAGTAAGTTCATTGTAATGTTCCTCTTTGTTTACTCTAAGTTTTAGTAAAGTTGCCGTAAAGTGTTGATTGTCGATTCTTAAGTTGGTTTGTTTCTAAATTCATGAATATTATACTTAAACTGCATGAAAAGCTATTTTACTAAAATGTCCCTTTTCATATGTTTTTGCATATGCCATACTTAGTACATTGTTGTACTAATCCCATACTTTTATATACCTTGTGAGTATAGGTTGGAAGCCTTTTGGAGGATCGGAGTTGAAGCTAGGGAATTCTATCTCTCAAGAATTGGGTATGTCCTCATATATTCGAGGACATATTTTTATGTTTCTTAGTTTCTTTATTAAGACTTAAAAATGTATTTACTTCATTGTAAAGGGCCGTGTCCCTAAGATTCTAAGTTGTGTCTTTAATTTGGCTTGTGACGATAAGATTTTCTAGTATTTATGAAAAGACTTCTTCTATTATTATTATCATGAAAAGTTTTAATTCCGCACTACTTTTCATACTTTATGTTATGAATGCTAGTTAGAGGCTTGTACGAGCCCCCAAAGGGGTCAAGTACGCCCGGTCATGATTCGAAGGTTTTCCCTAACTTCTAGGCGGTGCTTTCGGGTCGTGACAAACTTGGTATCAGAGCCTAAGGTTTTGGGAAATAGTTTAAGGTCTAAAAGTCTCACAAGCCACATCTAGTAGTATCTTGGTCAATGGTGTGAGTCGCGACACATCCATGGACAAGAGGCTATAGGATGCTAGAAGTTTCACTTTCTTCTCTATTCTAGTATCGTGTCTTAGAGTTGAGTATATAAGTTGTCTTTTCTCAACCTCTTCTTTTTGTGTTTTTAGAACATCAATACGAGGAGATCGACCGCTAGAAGGAGGAGGGAGGTGTACCAAATGAGAGAGTCCTTCCGTGTTCACCAAGTTCCTATTGTTGGCTTAAGGGAGGAAAATGAGGAGGTTCCTCTTGAAGAACCTCAATTTCCTCCGGAACCTCAAGTGCCTCCTATGCCTCAAGCTCATTTTGTTGAGGGTGATATGACTAATGCGGAGTTGAGAGCTGCCCTAATGAACTTGACCCAACTCATGATGGCTCAAGCTCAAGTCGTCAACAATCACTTTTTGGGCCAAGCTAACCAAGGAGATAGGCCCCAACAAAATGCTAGTACTCCCGCTTCTAGGATTTGAGATTTCCTGAGGATGAACCCTCCTACTTTTCATGGCACTAAGGTGGATGAAGATCAACAAGGCTTCATAGATGAGGTTTTCAAGGTGGTAGATGCTATGGGTGTGACCCCTAGGGAGAAAGCGGAATTGGCCGCTTACCAACTTAAGGATGTTGCTCAAGTGTGGTATGAGCAATGGAGGGGTGAGATACCATTAGAAAGGGGTCCGGTTGATTGGGAGGAATTCAAAGAGGCTTTCTTAGATAGATTCTTTTTGTTAGAGTGGAGGGAGAAGAAGATTGTTGAATTCATGAACCTTCGTCAAGGGGGAATGAGTGTGCAAGAGTACTCTCTCAAATTCACCCAACTCTCTAAGTATGCCCCAACCATGGTAGCCAACCCTAGGGCTAGGATGAACAAGTTTGTGATGGGCATGTCTAGCTTGGTGGAAAAAGAGTGTCGTACGGCAATGCTTCTTAATGACATGGATATCTCTAAGCTCATGGTTTATGCGCAACAAATTGAGGAGTTCAAAATTAGGGAGATAAGACAATAGGGTAAGAGACCTAGGTCGGATGATTCTAGTCACCAAAGGAGAAGAGGTTTTATACCCAAGATTCTTCCATGGAAAACAAGTATAGGGCTCCAAATCAACATTCTCAAGGTGGTGGTCATTCCTATGAAAGGGCTAGGTGCCCTACTTGTGGCAAGCAACATGGGGGTAAATGTTTTGCCGGAACGGATGGTTGTTTTGCATGTGGTAATAAGGGTCACAAGATGAGGGACTGCCCAAACCTTAAATCAAGGGGGAGAGATGTCAATCAAGCTTCCCTAGATCCTAATGCTCCCAAGAAGAACCCTTCCTATGGGATGGGGGCTAGAAAGGATAATTAATCCGGATTGATGGTTTTGGTAAGTCTCAACTCTTTGTTATTGTTACTTTTGTGTTATGAAATGAGTTTATATGGTTTTATAGTTCATATGATTATGTCATCTTGATGAATTGCTTAAAGAATGAATTTTCAAAAAAAATTGGTAGCTTGGCAGAGAACACAGTGAACTTCACTGTAGAATTTTAACATTTTGAAGCAAAAATGTTTTGTCTTGAACTTTAGTTTCAATGTGTGTAAAAGTATTGTATATAAGCATGTTTAATGTTGGAGAAGGTAGTTCCTCCATAAAAGAAGTTTAAGGTTGAGTTTTCACTTTGTGAAGTTTGGCGAAAGTTGCCTATGTTGCTAAGTGTTGAAAGTGTGAAATGATGTTCTTTGCTAGTTGATGCTTTGATTGTTGGTGTTTTGATCATAATCTAGTTGTATTGAATGATTCTAAGTGAGTCCTTGTTGTTCTTAAAATTTAAGTGTCATTCGAGGACGAATGTTATTCCAAGTGGGAGAGAATATAACGTCCCAAAATGAACTAAGGTGAACTAGAGCCTCATCGTTATTTCTTGAGTTGACTTTAAGTTAAACGTAGTTAGTTTAGTGTTCTTAGGCAGTGTGCGAAGTTTGGAGTTCAATTGACCAAGGACGTCCATGACGTTTGGATGGTATGCCTTAGAATGTACTTGTGTGTCTTGGTGTGTTTGGATGAGTTTTACGTGTTCTTTTTACTTGAAACTTGCATTAGATGTACCTAAGACCTAGACGACTTAGTTTAAGGGTTTAACGTCCGGGAACAACCCCACCTCGGACCCACAAGGGGCCCTAGATGAAGGGCCCAAGACTTGGGCAAAGTCTGCTAGAATCAGTGGCCATCGACGACCCTAGGGACGGTCCATTGGTCCCTCGACGGTCCGTCGACCTAGGGCGTCGCTTGGACCAGTGAGTTGGGGTTTTGTCCATGCTTCATTTGGATCTAAGTTTCCACCAACGAAACCTCGCCAACGGTTCGTTGGACCCTCGACGGTCCGTTGGTGAAGGTCTCGTCGGTGAGACCTGCCAATGCCTGTTAAGTGGCTGCCAACTTGGGGTGTTTTATGTAAATACACCCCAAGTCTTTTAAGACTCTAGGTGTATAATTTTGGTGTTTTTAGGTTACATTAAATTAGTTTTAACCCAAGACCTAGACAAGACCCCCTAATTTCTAAATTCAAACTCTCTCTCTAAAGACAAACTATCTCAAGACTCCATTGGAAGCTAGAGGTCAAGGAAGCATAAGAGGGCTGGTTGGATGTGTCTGTTCATCAAAAAATCTTGGTTTTTGTCTTGCTTAGTGAGGTATAGTATCCATTCTTGAATATCTTTTCATTCAAGAAGCCAACTTCCAAAATGGCTTTCAAAAGGGTTCCTAAATTCCAACTTCTTCTAACTTTAATTTGTAGTATGGGTCCTCTTGTATTTAAGTTCTAACGGTTTAAATTTATTTATCTTGGATTGAATTTATGATTTTGGTGTTAAAACTCCATGAAGCTCTTGTTTATGCATACTTAAACTTTTGTCTTGAAAATGGGTTATGTGAGCATGATTTGAGTAGGGTATGAACTTGGGTCTTCTTGTAATTGTCATGTTGATGTAGCTACTGACCTAAGGGACTTAATATGGTGAAATACTGATAAATTGCTTATGGGTAATGATGGTTTGATTTGTTGATGAGTTACTTTCATTGTATAGTTCTTATTATGAATTGTTATTTGAGTCGTATGGTCCACCTTATGGGTGGCGTTGCTAATTGATGAACTTGATGTTATTTAGTATGTTTTGAGTACGTAACCTTGAAGGTATAATATGTGAAATGAATATATATCGGAAATGTGTCTTCTATTGTGTTTGATGTAGCTTGAATTGCATGTTTAACCTAGTTTATATCTAAATGAAGTGTATGATTATGAGAAGCATGTAGAGTGTGTAACTAGATGAATCAAGGTTAAATGAATGTGTAGAACATAATGAGAATGAAATGATGCTTATATGCAAGGTATGCACATGTACAGACACATACTTTAAAGAATGTATTATGCCAAGTTGAGTAAAAAGGGGAATCTTAAGGTGGACACACTTCGTGAGTTGAGATGTAGTGTCTAGTAGCAATCTCTCCATTCCTAGTGAGCTTTCTAAGATAGACTATTATGTTGATAAATCCGTGGGGAGTTATGTCTAGCACCGAGAGGATATGAAGGAGAGGTGGATTGCACTTCGTGAGTTGAGATGTTGTAATCCAAAGTACCTCTTGAGATGAGTACTCCTCGTTAGTAGAGAGTGAGTTGCTTAGTAACAATCTCCTTATCCCTTAACTATGTGCCCGCATAGGTGTAGATATTGGAAAAGCCATGTAAACGCTAAGAAGCATGACCATACACTAGGCAACTAATGATCCCTCATCCGATAGGGGTAATATCGGGATTTTATGTCGAGCTCTCATCGTCTTTGTCGTTTAAGCTAACTCTCACAAAAGGATTGATTTGAAACTAATTAACTTGTATATTGTTGATATTGTGTATGTATGTCGTGAAGTGCTCAATCCACATTAGTTACCCATTAGGAGCACTAAGTGGTAGTGGTAGTATGGGATGCTACTCTCACATTGTACTTGGTGTGACCTATACCTACTATGGGAGAAGAGTACCTTTATGAAATCTGTGTGAATGAGTACTATTGTGTAGTGTTATGGATGATTATTATAGAGTACTTGAGTAAATGGAATCCATTAGGAGCGCTAAGTGGGAGTGGTAGTATGGGATGCTACTCTCACATTGCACTTGGTGTGACCTATATTTCCATGAGTGTTTTGCATATGTTAGCCAAGGGCGTGGATTTGATTTCCAACAAAGTAAGCCTAAGATTTGGTAGTTTTAAGGGTCGCTTTGGTGTGCTTTGAAGGGAGGGGTAATGAATATCCCTTCTTAGCTCACCTTAGGGAGTCTTAGGATAACCTTGGGTTAGGGCAACTTCGAAGGAAAAAGAGTTTATATGACTTGGACCGTGACTTTTCACTGTAAGGTCTTCATTGTAAGAATTCAAAATGTTCACTGTAATGCTTTATTCAATTTTACCATAAGTTTAGTAAGTTCATTGTAATGTTCCTCTTTGTTTACTCTAAGTTTTAGTAAAGTTGCCGTAAAGTGTTGATTGTCGATTCTTATGTTGGTTTGTTTCTAAATTCATGAATATTATACTTAAATTGCATGAAAAGCTATTTTACTAAAATGTCCCTTTTCGTATGTTTTTGCATATGCCATACTTAGTACATTGTTGTACTAACACCATACTTTTATATACCTTATGAGTATAGGTTGGAAGCCTTTTGGAAGATCGGAGTTGAAGCTTGGGAATTCTATCTCTCAAGAATTGGGTATGTCCTCATATATTCAAGAACATAGTTTTATGTTTCTTAGTTTCTTCATTAAGACTTAAAAATGTATTTACTTTATTGTAAAGGGACGTGTCCCTAAGATTCTAAGTTGTGTCTTTAAGTTGGCTTGTGACGATAAGATTTCCTAGTATTTATGAAAAGACTTCTTCTATTATTATTATCGTGAAAAGTTTTAATTCCGCACTACTTTTCATGCTTTATGTTATGAATTCTAGTTAGAGGGCTTGTACGAGACCCCAAAGGGG
Source organism: Solanum sitiens (assembly GCA_016801875.1). NCBI lineage: Eukaryota > Viridiplantae > Streptophyta > Magnoliopsida > Solanales > Solanaceae > Solanum > Solanum sitiens. The sequence continues at coordinate 86,134 of JABWTJ010000869.1, read as the reverse complement.
TAAAGTACGCCCGATCATGATTCGAAGGTTTTCCCTAACTTCTAGGGGGTGCTTTCGGGTTGTGACAAACTTGGTATTAGAGCCTAAGGTTTTTGAAAATAGTTTAAGGTCTAAAAGTCTCACAAGCCACATCTAGTAGTATCTTGGTCATTGGTGTGAGTCGCGACACATCCATGGACAAGAGTCTATAGAATGCTAGAAGTTTCACTTTCTTCTTTATTCTATTATCGTGTCTTAGAGTTGAGTATATAAGGTGTCTTTTCTCAACCTCTTCTTTTTGTGTTATTAGGACATGAATACGAGGAGATAGACCGCTAGAAGGGAGGAGGGAGGTGTACCAAATGAGAGAGTCATTCCCCGTGTTGAAAAAGTTCCTATTGTTGGCTTAGGTGAGGAAAATGAGGAGGTTCCTCTTGAAGAACCTCAATTGCCTCCTGAATCTCAAGAACCTCAAGTGCCTCCTATGCCTCAACCTCATTTTGTTGAGGGTGATATGACTAATGCGGAGTTGAGGGCTGCCCTAATGAACTTGACCCAACTCATGATGGCTCAAGCTCAAGTCGTCAACAATCACTATGTGGGCTAAGCTAACCAAGGAGATAGGCCCCAACCAAATGCTAGTACTCCCGATTCTAGGATTCGAGATTTCCTGAGGATGAAAACTCCTACTTTTCATGGCACTAAGGTTGATGAAGATCCACAAGGCTTCATAGATGAGGTTTTCAAGGTGGTAGATGTTATGGGTGTGACCCCTAGGGAGAAAGCGGAATTGGCCGCTTACCAACTTAAGGATGTTGCTCAAGTGTGGTATGAGCAATGGAGGGGTGAGAGACCATTAGAAAGGGGTCCGGTTGATTGGGAGGAATTTAAAGAGGTATTCTTAGATGGATTCTTTCCGTTAGAGTGGAGGGAGAAGAAGATGGTTGAATTCATGAACCTTCGTCAAGGGGGAATGAGTGTGAAAGAGTACTCTCTCAAATTCACCCAACTCTCTAGGTATGCCCCAACCATGGTAGCCAACCCTAGGGCTAGGATGAAAAAGTTTGTGATGGGCGTGTCTAGTTTGGTGGAAAAAGAGTGTCGTACGGCAATGCTTCTTAATGACATGGATATCTCTAAGCTCATGGTTTATGCGCAACAAATTGAGGAGTTCAAAATTAGGGAGATAAGAAAAGAGGGTAAGAGACCTAGGTCGGATGATTCTAGTCACCAAAGGCCTAAGAAGAGGTTTTATCCCCAAGATTCTTCCATGAAAAACAAGGATAGGGCTCCAAATCAACATTCTCAAGGTGGTGGTCATTCCTATGAAAGGACTAGGTGCCCTACTTGTGGCAAGCAACATGGGTGTAAATGTCTTGCTTGAACGGATGGTTGTTTTGCATGTGGTAATAAGGGCCACAAGATGAGGGACTGCCCAAACTTTAAATAAAGGGGGAGAGATGTTAATCAAGATGCCCTAGATCCTAATGCTCCCAAGAAGAACCCTTCCTATAGGATGGGGGCTAGAAAGGATAATTAATCCGGATTGATGGTTTTGGTAAGTCTCAACTCTTTCTTATTGTTACTTTTGTGTTATGAAATGAGTTTATATGGTTTTATAGTTCATATGAATATGTCTTCCGATGAATTGCTTAAAGAATAAATTTTCAAAAAAAATTGGTAGCTTGGCAGTGAACACAGTGAACTTAACTGTAGAATTTTGACATTTTGAAGAAAAATGTTTTGTCTTGAACTTTAGTTTCAATGTGTGTAAAAGTATTGTATATGAGCATGTTTAATGTTGGAGAAGGTAGTTCCTCCATAAAAGAAGTTTAAGGTTGAGTTTTGACTTTGTGAAGTTTGGCGAAAGTTGCCTATGTTGCTAAGTGTTGAAACTGTGAAATGATGTTCTTTGCTAGTTGATGCTTTGATTGTTAGTGTTTTGATCATAATCTAATTGTATTTAATGATTCTAAGTGAGTCCTTGTTGTTCTTAAAATTTAAGTGTCATTCGAGGACGAATGTTATTCCAAGTGGGAGAGAATATAACATCCCAAAATGAACTAAGGTGAACTAGATCCTCATGGTTATTTCTTGAGTTGACTTTAAGTTAAACGGAGTTAGTTTAGTGTTCTTAGTCAGTGTGCAAAGTTTTGAGTTCAATCGACCAAGGACGTCCATGACGTTTGGATGGTATGCCTTAAATGTACTTGTGTGTCTTGGTGTGTTTGGATGAGTTTTACGTGTTCTTTTTACTTGAAACCTGCATTAGATGTCCCTAAGACCTAGACGACTTAGTTTAAGGGTTTAACGTCCGGGAAAAACCCCACCTCGGATCCATAAAGGGCCCTAGATGAAGGGCCCAAGACTTGGGCAAAGTCTGCCAGAATCAGTGGCCATCGACGACCCTAGGGACGGTCCGTTGGTCCCTCGACGGTCCGTCGACCTAGGGCGTCGCTTGGAACAGTGAGTTGGGGTTTTGTCCAAGCTTCATTTGGATCTAAGTTTCCACCAACGAAACCTCGCCAACGGTCCGTTGGACCCTCGACGGTCCGTTGGTGAAGATCTCGTCGGTGAGACCTGCCAATGCCTGTTAAGTGGCTGCCAACTTGGGGTGTTTTATGTAAATACACCCCAAGTCTTTTAAGACTCTAGGTGTATAATTTTGGTATTTTTAGGTTACATTAAATTAGTTTTAATCCCTATACCTAGACAAGACCCCCTAATTTCTAAATTCAAACTCTCTCTCTAAAGACAAACTCTCTCAAGACTCCATTGGAAGCTAGAGGTCAAGGAAGGATAGGAAGGCTGGTTGGACATGTCTCTTCATCAAAATCTCTTGGTTTTTGGCTTTCTTAGTGAGGTATGGTATTCATTCTTGAATATATTTTCATTCAAAAAGCCAACTTCCAAAATGGCTTTCAAAAGGGTTTCTAAATTCCAACTTCCTCTAACTTTGATTTCTAGTATGGGTCTCTTGTATTTAAGTTCTAATGGTTTAAATGTATTTATCTTTGTTTGAATTGATGATTTTGGTGTTAAAACTCCATGAAAATATTGTTTATGCATATTTAAACTTTTGGCTTGAAAATGGGTTATGTGACCATGATTTGAGTAGGGTATGAACTTGGGTCTTCTTGTAATTGTCATGTTGGTGTAGCTACTGCCCTAAGGGACTTAATATGGTGAAATTTTGATAAATTGCTTATGGGTAATGATGGTTTGATTTGTTGATGAGTTGCTCTCATTGTATAGTTCTTATTATGAATTGCTATTTGAGTGGTATGGTCCACCTTATGGGTGGCGGTGCTAATTGATAAACTTGATGTTATTTAGTATGTTTTGAGTACGTAATCTTGAAGGTCTAATATGTGAAATGAATATATATAGGAAATGGGTCTTCTATTGTGTTTGATGTAGCTTGAATTGCATGTTTGACCTAGTTTATGTCTAAATGAAGTGTATGATTATGAGAAGCATGTAGAGTGTGTAACTGGATGAATCAAGGTTAAATGAATGTGTAGAACTTGATGAGAATGAAATGATGCTTATATTCAAGGTGTGCACATGTACACACAAATACTTTAAAGAATGTATTATGCCAAGCTAAGTAAAAAGGGGAATCTTGAGGTGGACACACTTCGTGAGTTGAGATGTAGTGTCTAGTAGCAATCTCTCCATTCCTAGTGAGCTTTCTAAGATAGACTATTATGTTGATAAATCCGTGGGGAGTTATGCCTAGCACCGAGAGGATATGAAGGAGAGGTGGATTGCACTTCGTGAGTTTAGATGTTGTAATCCAAAGTACCTCTTGAGATGAGTACTCCTCGTTAGTAGAGAGTGAGTTGCTTAGTAACAATCTCCTTATCCCTTAACTGTGCCCGCATAGGTGTAGCTATTGGAAAAGCCATGTAAACGCTAAGAAACATGACCATACACTAGGCAAGTAAGGATCCCTCATCCGATAGGGGTTAATATCGGGATTCCATGTCGAGCTCTCATGGTCTTTGTCAATTAAGGTAACTCCCACAAAAGAATTGATTTGAAACTAATTAACTTGTATATTGTTTATATTGTGTATGTATGTCGTGAATTGCTCAATCCACATTAGTTACCCATTAGGAGCACTAAGTGGGAGTGGTAGTATGGGATGCTACTCTCACATTGCACTTTGTGTAACCTATACCTACTATGAGAGAAGAGTACCTTCATGAAATCCTTGTGAATGAGTACTATTGTGTAGTGTTATGGATGATTATTGTTGAGTACTTGAGTAAATGGAATCCATTAGGAGCGCTAAGTGGGAGTGGTAATATGGGATGCTACTCTCACATTGCACTTGGTGTGACCTATATTTCCATGAGTGTTTTGCATATGTTAGCCAAGGGCGTGGATTTGATTTCCAACAAAGTAAGCCTAAGATTTGGTAGTTTTAAGGGTCGCTTTGGTGTGCTTTGAAGGGAGGGGTAATGAATATCCCTTCTTAGCTCACCTTAGGGAGTCTTAGGATAACCTTGGGTTAGGGCAACTTCGAAGGAAAAAGAGTTTATATGACTTGGACCGTGACTTTTCACTGTAAGGTCTTCATTGTAAGAATTCAAAATGTTCACTGTAATGCTTTATTCAATTTTACCATAAGTTTAGTAAGTTCATTGTAATGTTCCTCTTTGTTTACTCTAAGTTTTAGTAAAGTTGCCGTAAAGTGTTGATTGTTGATTCTTATGTTGGTTTGTTTCTAAATTCATGAATATTATACTTAAATTGCATGAAAAGCTATTTTACTAAAATGTCCCTTTTCGTATGTTTTTGCATATGCCATACTTAGTACATTGTTGTACTAACACCATACTTTTATATACCTTATGAGTATAGGTTGGAAGCCTTTTGGAAGATCGGAGTTGAAGCTTGGGAATTCTATCTCTCAAGAATTGGGTATGTCCTCATATATTCGAGAATATAGTTTTATGTTTCTTAGTTTCTTCATTAAGACTTAAAAATGTACTTACTTTATTGTAAAGGGACGTGTCCCTAAGATTCTAAGTTGTGTCTTTAAGTTGGCTTGTGACGATAAGATTTCCTAGTATTTATGAAAAGACTTCTTCTATTATTATTATCGTGAAAAGTTTTAATTCCGCACTACTTTTCATGCTTTATGTTATGAATGCTAGTTAGAGGGCTTGTACGAGACCCCAAATGGGTCAAGTACGCCCGGTCATGATTCGAAGGTTTTCCCTAACTTCTAGGGGGTGCTTTCGGGTCGTGACACACACATCATTAACATGATACAATGTAAAAGGTCATAGACCATTAACCAACTTCACTTGCATGGATTATAAAACATGTTTAATTACTATTATCAATCTAGTAGAGTATCTTAATATGCACTTAACATATCGAAATCATGTTTACATCACTACAACATCAAGATATTAACATAGGCATTAAACTATCAATTCAATGTAGAAGGAATAGGCCATTTTACTAATTTTCCCAAGTATTGATAATCAATCATATTTTTACCAATAAGGTACATGTGAGGCAGTAGCTAATGAGATAGAAATAAAGTTTTATTCATACTTTATTCATCTTAGAATATAGATTACATCACCTATATAGCATTATCATTTCATAGACTAAAAGAATCTAGATCAATTCATGTAAGCCTTTCATTAATTTGATCATCAAGGATTTATACCCACAATTAATCCATATATTCATGAAAACCTTTAAAAAATGATGATTCATCCATGGAAATCCAAGCTCCAAGCTATTCTTGAACTTCACCAACGATGGTTGTTTCTAGGGAGAATATTTTTGGAGGGAAAGGTTCAATTTGTGTGAGTTGGTTTGGGAATGGGTTGATCACGGTTTTGATCAAATAAATCATGTGGGGTCAGGTTAGCACGTGGGGTGAATTTCCCATTCACCCCTTTAATGTAACAGAGCACAGGCAGTGGCACCAGGCCACCAATGACGGACTTAATCGTCTGGCTTTTGGTCAATCGATGGGCCATCCTTTGGCTTCCGTCGATTGGTCCTTGGCCAATTTTTGGGTTGATACCTTCCCAATCTAAGTATAAATCGACTAGAACTCACCTACAGGCCATTTGTCAACCAAATGGCCATCGTTTGGTCCGTCGATTGACACTGCCTTCGACCAGCCTTGGGTCCTTCTTGTGGGCCCTTTTGAGGGGCCCTTTAGAAGTCGTACCGGTTGTTTCCAATGTAAATACAACCTTTAGAAGGTTTTATACCTTTAACATAAGTTTCACCCAAAACAAACACCTACAACTCGTCCATACATGCAAGGCCCCATCAAGACACACACATACATGTCTCTAGGCTATCTTTCGAATGTTTTGGACGTTCTTGGACGTTTGACCTCCAAACTTCACAAAACTTCATATCATATCATTAAAAATCATTATAATACATTTTAATACTCAGTAAGCTCATTTCATACACATATAAGTATGCGTAGACATATGAGGCACATAGGTGACTAATCGTTGAATGTCTTGGTCATCCCTGGACGTTTGACTTCCAAATTACCTCAAACTTTACACGCTGCATCTAAACCATATTATAATACATTTTAAGACCTTAAAAAATTAATACAAACATGTTAGGCTCTAGACACCCTAACTCAATTTGGGGATCTTACAATTCTTGGTAGAGTTTGGGATTTAGATTTGGAGATTCAAAATATCATTCATATGATTTTTTGGTAGTGTTAAGCTTGTTGAGGTTCTAGAGAAGTCACATAAATATCAATAGTTGATTCAGAGATGACTATTTTATCGAAAGCCTAGCGTACCTATTGAGATTCAATAATTTTAAGCAACTAGTAACCACCCATTGTGAGAAATTAGCATTCGACTAATCACATTCCTAAGGTTAGATCTCTAATTTTGTATTTCCGTTGTTAAGTAATCTTTGTTATAAATTGGTTCTTATTCCCCCATTTTATACTAATCGTTGAAACTTTGTGATATGTTTTTGTGTTACAAAAACCTTTATTACTACAATAGATTAGGACATGAGTTTACTCTTTAATTGAATTCTTTACTTTTTTGCTTCCTATGGGATTGACCCGAACTCTTAGGTTGGTTAATACTTATTAGCGACCGCCTACACTTAGAATTGGATGCAAATGTAGTTGAACATTATAAAATATGGGGCCGCTGCTTTTTAATTCTTTTATTGAAGCGTATTCATTACCGAATTTTATTGTAGTTAAATTATCTTATTTATGTTTTTTTTTATCTTTTCTAAAACACGTGAAGAAATAAGTGTGAATGGCAGAAATTCCAATGAACTTGGGAAACATGATGACATAGGGACTTTGAGTGAGATAAATCAGGATCACCTAGGAAGTGTGTGTGTTATTCGATTACCTCTGACCATGGGAAATATGGTGTTTCATGTGACAAGCACAAAGTTGCAACTATTGAAAATGAAGAGTCTCTTTGGAGGACTTGCTCATGCGGACCCCTATGACCACATCAAAATTTTATGGATGTGTGTGGACCGGTTTTCTTCAACAACATCACCCAATAGTCAGTCTGACTCCGTTTGTTTCGCATTTATTTAATGGAAAAAAGAAAAAAAGTTGTTGACCGAACTACCTAGGTAATAAATTAATTCTTGGGTGGAGCTGACATAAGTATTTTGTAGCACTTTACAAGTCGAAGACCTAATCTAGAGCCTCACATGTGTCTCCAAGATTTGTAGCACTGTCTTAAGACCTGTAATATTGAATATAAAACATTTAGGAGGTGTTGGAGTAAAAATTTCAAAGAACGTCCACGACGTCTAGTGAACTTGTAACTTGGACTAGTGTGGTGCCGTGATGGTTTTTAAGAGGTTCCTAAAGGGTTAATCATGGTGAGGTGATGATAATGGACATAGGTGAGTAGGAGGGGGTATAACGAAGCAAGACTAAGTGAGGAGTGCCAACTTTCAAGGGCAAGCGAAAGCTAAGAGGCCAAGGCTACTCAAGAAAGGAGGCTACTGCCTCACTCTTCACGAGCATGACCATGGATCATGGTCATGACCATTGCCAAGGTAGGGGGTTCGTGAAGATTACTTGTAAATGTTATAAAAGAGTTCTTGAGACCTAGCTACTGTCCAAGATACCACGAGCCACTGCACGACTCGTGGTGCACTTGACGGAAGGAGAGCGGCAGCCGTGAAAATGAGGGGAGTTTTGTGGGGTGTTGGTGAGCTACTGGATAAGAGCACCACGAGCCACTTAACGGGCCATGGTACATCATCACGGAAGGGAGTAAGGGGGCTCCTGGAGTTTTCTTAGAAGGAAAAATGGAGGTGGCTGGTTTGGAGAAGCTGCTGCCTCATATTTCACGACCAGAACCACGATCCATCATGCACTTCATGGACCGTGAAGGTGGACGAGACTCCGCAGTCAAAGTGAAGTTGGACTTAACTTTTGGAAGTCCAACTTAATGAGGGGTAGTTTGGGTATTTTTTGGGTGGATTATATATTAACTTTAGGTCAAATATCATTCATTTCCCACTCCTGATTTCAAACACAAATTGAAACCCAAATTGCTCCCACTTCTCTCTACTTTCTCTCTCTCTCCATTCATCCTCCATTGAATAACAAGAAGCTTGAGGAAGAAGACAAAGTATCCATGGTTTTTACTAATTTTTTGTTGACAAAGCTTCATTAAGGTATTGGTTCTTCACTCTTGGAATTTTTTTCCCAAAGAGGTCCTCTCAAAGTTGATTTTCAAATAACCCAATTCTTAGGGTTTTCCTCTACAAATGTGTTTTCTTCTAAAGTCGAAATTGATGATTGATTATGTTGAATTATGATTCCCTTGAAACATGATACTTAGGCCAATCTTATTAACCTAGATCACAACTCAAGAACTTAGCATCAGAGACTACAATTCATCACAACATGTTGTTGATCAGTGTAATAACAATAACTAAGGATGATTTAACCAATAATAAACTCAATTGAATCAACTCCGACATAATTCACATCAAGATCAATCCTAGGGTTAACGGTTAAGGGTCATATTCTACAGTATAGACCAAACCATATCAATTCATCATAATCAAGTTACATTATATATTAATCTAATCATTATACCCTAAAGAAACCATAAAGAACTCAATTCATAGCATCAATTTCGTAATTGAATGAAACCCATATGAAAACTCAAAGGAACCCATACATTAACGTTTTGACAAGAATTTGAAGACGAATTCGACCCTTTCCAGCCCCCAAAGTCCTTCCTTAGCTAGTCTCCCATGGTGTATTCCAATAGAGAGAGAAAGAAGAGAGAAGATAGAGAGTTTGATTTTTAGAGTCTAATTAAATTAATTGGGGTTAGGGATTTTATATGGCATTTATGTTAGTTAATTAGTCTCCCTTTAATACCTAACTAACCCCTAAACCACTTAATTAATTAAATTAATTAATAACAAAAGGTGCAGAAACTCACCCTTCATAGACAAAACCCCGCCTACGGGCCGTCTGTGAACCTACGGACCCTGACCTCTCGTCTTGCACTCTGTCGATGAGTTCAGAGACTGTGAAGGCGAGGGGATTTCTTGCCATGGCTATGTGTGGGGCAACGGTGGGATCGACGCCCCATTTTTCCACACACGGGTCGTCTCTTGCTCTGTCGATGCACACTGCCTGGCAGTGTTGCTTCAAACGTTAGGGTCCTCCTCAAGGGACCTTGGTTGGTCCTTGGGGAGTCGTACCCGGAAGTTTAGATCATGAAACAACTGAAACACCTTCTAGCTACCTTTTTACCATTTTTCATACTTTTCCGATTCCTACAAACTAGTCAAACATGCTAAGACACACTAGTACCCCTTTTGAAGCAACTTCCGAACGTCATGGACGTTCTTGAACGTCTTGGTTCTTACACATCTTAAATGACCTAAATGCATCAAAATGGACTTAAAAACAGTATTTAGACCTCATTATCTCTATGTTAGGCTTTACTACACATCTTGAGATTTCAAAATGTTACATTATTCCCCCCTTAGGAACATTAGTCCCCGAATGACACTAAACACTATTTTGAAGGAAGGAATAGACTCAAGACTAGCAGCTCCAACAATCAACAATATCAAATTAACATGAATCATATCATTTCATCAAGGCAATTCCAAAACTCTAATTACCCCACATAGGCTCAAACATTTCATCATGAGGTATTTTCCTTCTCACAACACACACGAGCTCAATATACATTTCATGAGTCAATTAGAACAAAGCTCATCTTATCAACATGCTACATATAATTTCATAAAGACTCACCATATCAAAATGCAGAACATAACTCAAAACAAGAAGAAGCGAAATTTCAAGTTTTAAAGGCAATATTACAGTAACTACACTGTAGAGCTTTCAAAAATGCATACTTTGCAAAACTTCACCCCAAAAATCAAGAAACTTCAATTTCTAGTTATACACATATTATTAAAATGAATGACTATACTTAATTCTTAAAAAGATGAGGGTACCAGGACATTATGTTGGCCTCGGCCTCCCATGTTGCACCCTCAACTAAGTGATTTTTCCATAACACTTTTACGAAAACCACCTCTTTGTTCTCTAACTTCTTGACTTGCCTATCAGGAATTTGAACAAAAAATTCCTCATAAGAGAGGTTATCCTTGACACCCAGACCCTCAATAGGAAGAATGGATTCGGGATCACCAAAACACTTTTTCAACATAGAAACATGAAAATCGGATGAACTGAAGCCAATTCATGAGGGAGCTTCAATTTATAGGCAACTTTATCAACCCTTTGCAAAATTTCATTAGGACCCACATAACGAGGACTCAACTTCCCCTTCTTGCCAAATCTAACCAATCCCTTCATAGGTGAAATTTTCAAATACACCTTATCACCTTCCTCATAGTTCAAATCCCTTCTCCTGTTGTCGGCATAGGACTTTTGACGACAATAGGCTATTTTCAACCAGTTCCTCATGATATGAACTTTCTCCAAAATCTTATATATCAAATCGTGACCAAGAAACGAAGGCTCACCCACTTCAAACCACCCTATAGGAGACCTACACCTCCTACCATACAAGGGTTCATAGGGAGCCATGGAGATGGATGAATGAAAGCTATTATTATAAGCAAATTCCACCAAAGGCAAGTGCTTATCCCAATTTCCCTTAAAATCAATAATGCAAGCCCTAAGAATATCCTCAAGAGTTTTAATAGTGTGTTCCGCTTGACCATCCATTTGGGGATGAAAAGCGGTACTGAATTTCACCTTAGTACCCAAACCTTCTTGGAACGACCTCCAAAACCTAGATGTGAATTGTGCACCTCAATTCGATATGATGGATAACAGAATACCATGACGACACACAACCACATCTATGAAGATCTTTGCATAATCTTCCGCCGAATAAGTGGACTTGACGGGAATGAAATGAGAGGACTTAGTCAATCTATCAACAATCACCCATATAGAATCATATGACTTTTGGGTCCGATGCAAACCTACTACAAAATCCATATTAATGTCCTCCCATTTCCAAGTAGGAATTTGGATCTCTTGTAGTAACCCACCCGGCATTTGATGTTCAGTCTTTACTTGTTGGCAATTTGGACACTTAGCAACAAACTCCGCTATGTCCTTCTTCAAACCTTCCCACCAATAAATCTCCCTTAGGTCATGGTACATCATAGTCGAACCCTGATGTATGGAGTAGCGGGACCCATGGGCTTCTTCAAGGATCTGATCCCTCAACCCATCTACATCGGGAACACACAATCTCCCTTGGTACCTCAACACACCATCTCCCTCTAAGGAGAATGACTCATTCAACTTGCCGAAAACCGATTCTTTTAACTCCATTAATGGTTGATCAAGGTGTTGTTTGGACTTCACCTCAACCACCAAAGATGACTCGGAGCTATGATGAACCGTAGCACCACCATTAGGAGAACTTTCCAATCTCCCACCCAACCTAGCCAACCTATGAACATCTTTCACTAGGTCTCTTTTGGCTTCATCTATGTGTGACACACTACCCATAGTCATACGACTTAAAGCATCCGCAACCACATTGGCCTTGCCGGGGTGATATAGGACACTCATATTGTAATCTTTCAACAATTCTAACCACCTTCTTGCCAGAGATTTAACTCCTTTTGGGTAAACACATATTGGAGTCTCTTATGATCGGTGAAGACATCAACATGAACACCGTACGAATAATGTCTCCATATTTTCAAAGCAAACACAACGGCCGCTAACTCAAGGTCATATGTGGAATAGTTTCTCTTATGTACCTTAAGTTGCCTCGAAGCATAGGAAATCACCTTTCCATGTTGCATAAGCACACACCCCAAACCCATACGGGATGCATCACAATACACAAGAAACCCCTTTGACCCCTCCGATAAAGTCAACACCGAAGCGGAAGTAAGTCTATCTTTCAACAATTGGAAGCTTTTCTCACACGCCTCCAACCATTAAAACTTCTTACTATTTTGAGTCAATATAGTCAAAGGAGATGCAATGGATGCAAAGCCATCGACAAACTCCGATAGTAATCCTCTAGACCCAAGAAACTTCTAATGTCAGTCGGAGTCAATGGTATAGGACAAATTTTCACCGCATCCATCTTCCTTGGGTCCACGTCAACTCCCTCACTTAAGATGATATTCCCAAGAAGCGCCACCGACCTTAACCAAAGCTCACATTTACAATATGTGGCAAATAATTGATGTTCTTAAAGGTTTGCAATACCACCCTCAAATGACCCATATGATCAGCCTCATTCTTCGAATATACCAAGATGTCATCAATAAACACAATAACAAATGAATCTAGGTAATTTCAAAACACCCTATTCATTAGGTTCATAAATGCCGCCGGAGCATTAGTGAGACCAAAAGACATTATCAAGAACTCATAGTGCCCATACCTAGTCCTAAAGGCCGTCTTTGGGACATCATCACCTTTCTCCCTAAGTTGGTGATACCCCGACCTCAAATCTATCTTTGAAAAGTATCTCACCCCTTGGAGTTGATCAAACAAACCGTCAATCCGAGGGAGAGGATATTTATTCTTGATAGTAACCTTGTTGAGTTGGCGATAGTAAATACACATTCTCAAGGACCCATCTTTCTTTTTGACAAATAACACCGGAGCACCCCACGGAGAAATACTAGGCCTTATAAAGCCTTTTTCAAACAAATCCTTTAGTTGAGCCTTCAACTCCTTCAACTCGGCCGGAGCCATCCGATATGGAGGAATTGAAATTGGATTCATTTCCGGTAGCAAATCGATACCAAAACCAAATTCCCTTTCGGGAGGAATACCGGGAAGGTCATTACGAAAGACCTCCGGAAATTCACTCACTACGGGGACCGACTCAATAGGAGGAATTTCATAATCCAAATCTTGGACTCTTACTATGTGATAAAGACAACCATTTGAGATCATTTTACATGCTTTTAGACAAGATATGATGCCAAATCTAGGAATAGAATTCCCACCCTTCCACTCAACAACGGGTTCATTTGGGAAATTAAACCTCACAACTCTTGTCCTACAATCACTAGTAGCGAAACTAGCCTTTAGCCAATCCATACCAAAAATGATATCAAAATCAAGCATATCTAGTTCAACTAGATCCACATTAGAAACTCTATTGGGCAAAATGATAGGACAATTTCTATAAACCCGTTTTGCGACAACCGACTCTCCCACCGGACTAGATACTAAAAAGGATTCATGCAAGACATCGGGTAAAGTATCAAAATTTTTAGTTACTAGGGGAGTAACAAAAGACAAAGTCGCACCCAGATCAAGTAAATCATACACATCAGTAGTAAAGATTTGCAACATACCGGTCACCACGTCGGGAGAGGTCTCTTTCTCACCCCTAATACGAAGAGCATAGAAGAGATTCTTCTTTGGAGCATCACTTGCACCACTTGTTTGGGTTTGATCATTCTTACTTAGGTTCTTTATGTCAGGGCAATCCTTAGATTTGAGGCCACTCTTCCTGCAACTAAAGCAATTTCCCGTCCCTCTCAAGCATTCACCATAATGTTCCTTTCCACATTTGGCACACGTAGGTTTCTCATTAGATGTACTCCCACTCTTCCCTTTTTGGACTCTCGACCTAGGGACTTTTTCATCTCTAGTCTTAGGATATTTGGATGGAACTTGATTGGAGAACCTCTTCTTGAATCTAGGCTTGTCTTGGATCTCAAGCCTATTCCTTTTAGCTCCACCCTCAAAAGACTTGGCCCTTTTTGTATCTCTATCCTTCGAATTAGATCTAGCCTCCTCCACCCTCCTACCATGCACCATAAAATGTGAAATATTCATATTATCATGAAGCATCGCCGAATGACATTCTTCTTGCAAGTCATCCGATACACCCGTCACAGAGCGACTCATCTTATCTCTAGGATCGGAGACCAAGGAAGGAGCATATTTGGACAATTGAATGAACTTCAAAGAGTAGTCACGAACACTCATACCTCCTTGGCGGAGGTTGATGAATTCTACCACCTTAGCCTCCATCATCTCTCTAGGGAAAACCCGATCAAGAAATGCCTTCTTGAATATCTCCCAAGTCACTGGCCCAAGTTTAAGCCACATCCTTGAGTTGGTATGTGTCCAACTCGGCCTTCTTATTTGTAGACAACCCCATAGCAAATAGTATCTTGTAAACATCATCAATAAATTCTTAGGGGTCATCATCAACCTTAGACCCATAAAAGATTGGAGGGTTCATCCGAATGAAGTCTCTATGTCGGGAAGCCATAGTAGAAACTTGTTGATGAACCCTTGGTGCAACCTCTAGATTGGCTTGAGCCGTCATTGCTTGGGCTTGAACCATTGCGGCTTGGGCTTGAGTAGTAATGGATTGGGCCATTTGAACAAGAATAGCTATCATCTCACCCTCCGCCAAATGTGGAGGATTAGCCGGAGCTTGATCATCAATAATATTTTCTTCAAGTGGAGGGACTTGATCACCACAGAGAGGAACTCCCACATTAGTAACCTCCTCCTCAATCCTCCTAGCCGCATTCCTCCGAGTATTCATTTACTCTAACAAAAATACAAGGTTAAGGTGAAATCATATAATAAGTACACTCTAGATGCACGATATTGGATTTCCAAGAAAAAAGTGATTCCTAAGCATCACATAGATTCCTACTCATAAGTGTGGCGCGCTTTAAAATTATGAATACAAACCTACACATACGTGGTAGAGAGAGACATCAACATCAAAGATATTCAACCTCATGCTCTGATACCAAGTTTGTCACATCCGGGTTTACCCCCTAGACGTAACCGGCTTCGTCGTCCTGTTTGAGGAGACTAGGACTAGACTCTTAGTCTTACATAATCACATTCATCGACCGAAAATCAGAATAATTAAAACTTTTCATTAATATCTACTTGGAGGTTTACATAGACCTCTACATACACATAATAGATATTCGTATCGAGTATACATAGACCTTTCGTATAGGAAGTTTACATAGCCTTCTACTTTTATTGCACATACATATATAATATAGAATAAAGTATCAATGATTGTCTCATCTCATATGATCTAAAGATCATAGCAATTTGGGCATAGCCCTACATAAATGTAAACAAGACACATATAGGCTTATACAAATCGTACATCAAACAAAAGTAGAATGAACATAAGAGTCATAGAAAATAGAGCAACTCCATAGCTAGATATTGGCATCGCCCTCGGAAAGTGATGACCTACCCCTTGGATGATAAAGAATTATCCAAGTCTTCTACAAGTCGTATCAAAATAGCTTTCAACGACCGGAACCTAAAATTTTTGGTAAAAAGGGAGAAAATGGGGTTAGTACGCCACATGTACTAAGTATGAGACCATATGCACATATAACATCAAAACATGCTAAAAAGGGACATTAAATAAAATCATGACATTTTGCCTCTTTAAGGACTTATGCACAATCAACAGACCATACCAATCATTTAGACATGTTCAGCAAGTCAAATAAGCCATATGCATATCCGCATACCTGCACCCATAATCTCATATAACTCTATCACCAAGTAATATCGTCACAAGCATGAATAAGAGTTTATCATGTAAATAGTAAAGCAAGGCAACCAATCATAATCCTTATAAGCCATAAGTGCAATAACTAAGAAAATCCCCATAACCCTACTTAATTAAGTAACCCAAATAAGAATCATAAATAGTAACTCACTCATGTAACATCTGGGGAGCACCCCCTAGATGTAACACGGCGTACTTGACCTCTCAGAGGACTTATACAAGTCCATAGTTATCATTCATCGCATTGACATAGTAAATTTAGCGGAAAATTGAAAACTTTTCATAGCACATCATATGCTAGAAACTTCATCTCATATATAGATAAAACATAAGCGGTAATACATTTATAGACCTTAAGTCTCTTTGCCATCTCTGACTCAACAACTTTAGAGTACATTAGGTACACGGCCCATAAGACACATTACATAACTATACAATATTTAAAGACTTCACATTAAAGACATAAGTAGGAGATCCTTGAACTTTAAGGATTACTTTCATTGAGTTTGGGAATCATCTAACAAGCTCTTCACCATTCAAGACATCCTTTAAGCATACATAACCTACACTTTGTGTAAAAAGTAGAGAATAATGGAATTAGCACAAGAATGTACTAAGTATGGCAACCATGCAAAAACATGCATTTAAAAGGGACATTTTCTTGAAGTCATACTTCATGTCTTTTTGAGTAAATCTTTACAAAAACCTTTAAGCAATAACATTTATACCATTCAAATAATTCATATAAACATATTCAAAGGCCAAACATTACATAAGATCACATATAGAATTTATTACATTTTTGAGTCACATTACAGTGAACTCTTTTTCCCTTAACAGTGAGCATTATTTCCTTTTATTCATTAACTTCCCAAGTAACCCTCTAGTGATACTTGGTGCAAGATATCACCTTAAGATACTAATAAAGCTTACATACAATCTACATAATCCAACACATGTCCTCATATAAGCATTACACATCAAAGAAACATTTAGGCCAAAACCTTAGAAAGTTACAGTAAGCTACATCAAGTCACAAAGACCTTTACTTCTTTGCATACCCATCATTATTAAACCTTGTTTATGACCCCAATCTTAGTCTACTAGTGCAATGAACATATGAAGCCCCATAACTCCATACATTCTTAGCAAACCCCTCAAGGTACCACAAACCCTAAACATTCAATTTATATACATAAGTAAGTGAATATAACCTCATTCATGTTAATACAAGACCTTCATCATATATTCAATAATATCACATCATATAGATTCATACCATGCCCATCTTCATAACAAATATACAAATACTACTAAGTCATGCATATAGACATAACATAATCGTATACATTAGGTAACTTACCTAAGACATCCTAAGGAGTCACTTGTGCAATGTCTAGGTGGGTTCGTTACTTCCACCTATACTAAGTAGCCTTCCTTAAGTCACCCTAATTAGGATCCTATTTCATTATTTCCATTGTCCATTTTACTTGAGGGAAACTATAGCCTTAACCGACATAGACCATGTGATGCTAAACATGGAATCCATTGTCATGATCTTTTACACCGATGGAAGGTGGTCTACCGGCCAAAGTAGACCATAACACAAACATAACTTTTATAAGTGGAAATCCACTACCTAGTATCCTGTGGTGGCAACATAGTTCAAGAACTAAGAGATATTGTCCCTTTTCATACCTTGTGGTAATTGGGCCTCGTCCCATAGGAATCCCTCGGATGACATATCCCAAAAGCAAGGGAGGTTAACATCACACGGGCATCTTTAGAGTGAACCTTTCCTTTTATGGACAAGTCATAACATCCCATTGTCAAGTTCACTCGGTGCTAAGCTAAGTTCCCTTTATTGAAAAAGCATTTATTACATTTATTTATAAAACATAGTCTTAGAATATTCATTCCTCATATGCTTATAGCATATTCAAGCATCTATCTAGTTTTAGAGTATTCTTGGCCACACCTTTGAAGACCCCTCTACTAACTAGATCATCTTTCATGTGTGTGTATATACATATACATGCGAAAACCCTTCACATAACACATTACGACCACACATGACCATACATTCATATTCATGCACATAGAAAGCAAACCTAGGAACTATCCTATCAAAGTACACATGTGCAATGCATAGACAAGGTCCCATACCCTTTCCCATACTATTACACCTATCAAGTCATCCTAGTAAGGAAATCTATAACATATTTCACATACATATACTTTACATGCATAGTAGTAGACACTAGTGAATATGAGAACAACCTTTCATTTAGACACTGTGAAAATTTACTACATTGTAAGCATGCATGAAGTGTGAATGTGTGTACATTGGTCAACATGATCACATAATGGCTATCAACAACATATTGAGGCAGCCACCCTCTTACGCTACATTACCCTTTCAAGCATAGACCACATAACTCACAATAGCATAGGAGGCAAGTGAACTTCATAGAATACTTTAAGACTCCTAACATTAACTATTCACACATTCGCATAGGGGTATATGGGTAGGGATCATCAACCATTGTCACCTAAAACATGGCAACACCTACACATGATATTACACAGCCCTTCATTTGCTTATAACAATGGTAACATAACTTAAATTCACAACTCAAATAGAAGACTAGGCACAAGCTACACACAATGTGATTATCATAACTACTCCTTCATATATTCATCAGATTTGCCTTCAAGGCCATGGTTAACACATATAGATAATGAGATAAAGTAAACACCGCCACCATAAGTGGACCATACCACACAATGCAATACAAGTCTTCATCAACATTATTATAGAAGAATAGAGAAGTAGAAGAGTAGAGCAATTCTTACCAATCCTTTCACCTTTGGTCATCATTTTCCTTTACTACTCTTTGATCCATAAAACTAGTATAGGGCAGTACCTAAAGTACCATAATCATAAAAGCGACCATATACAATTTGCTACAAGATCATATCACAATCTAATACTATACATCACATATATACTAGAAAGTAGAAGAACATAGATCTTTAACCCAATTCACTTGCATTGATCATCAATTATATTTCACTAATAGCATAAGTCTAGGGAAGCAGCTAACTAGATCAATACATCAAAGGAATTATGCTTCATCTATCCACAATTCCAGATCACATCATAATACATAGTATTATCAATCGATAGACTAGAAGACTAGATCAATTCACATAAGCCATCTTTACTTCAATCATACAAGATTCATATTCATAATTCAATCATTATACTAACCTAAAACAGTAGATACAACCAACCTAACATAATCGAATCCACATTAATTCATTTAGAAGTCAATGTTCCAGTGAACTATGGAAACTAGGCTAAACATGCTTAAATCTTTATACATTGATCCTCATGGATCCTTCAACATCAATTCAACATAAATTCATGTAAATAACAGTATATACAATCACTTCAACGTAATAGAATCATAATTAAATCGATAACAATACAAGATCACAAAGCCCATGCAAGGCTAAAATGTTTGAGTGAAGGAGCATGGGTTCATCATGTAATTGGAGTAAAATTCACGTTAAAACCACTGTATTAACTTAAATTAATCATGATTCAATCTTTCAAAACCTTTTTAGAAAGAACCCATGGCATATTGAAGAAGACATTGTTTGATCATATTTTTTCTTCTTTGAAATCTTTGAGAATAGCTCTAAAGATGAAAAGATAACAAGAGATGAAGATCACCATACCTTTATATACATGAAGACCACTAAAACTTGTTGAATCACCCATAGAAATCTGAGCTCCAAGAAGTTCTTGAGCTTCACCAACAATGGTGGTTTTAGAGAGAATATTTTTGGAGGGAAAGATTCAATTTGTGTGAGTTGGTTTGGGAATGGATTGATCACGTTTTTGATCACTTAAATACACCCAAACATAACCAAATAAATCATGTGGGGTCAGGTCATCACTTGGGGTGAATTTACCATTCACCCCTTTAATGAGACAGACGCAGGCAGAAAGTTACAGGCCACCATCGATGGAAGCACCTACTAGCCGTAGGTCGGTCAACTGGCCATGCCTGGCTTCCGTAGTTTAGTCCTTAGCCAAATTTTGGGTTGAGACCTTCCCAAGCTAAGAACCAATCAACGAGACCTCACCAACGGGCCGTTTGTTGACCAACTGGCCATCATTTGGTCCATCGATTGACACAGCAAAGGGAGTGTCTCGACCAGCCTTGGGTCCTTCGTGTGGGCCCTTTTACAGGCCTCTTTACAGGTCGTACCCAGACGTTTCCAACGTAAATACAACCCTTAACAAGTTGTAGACATTCCATAAAAGTTTCACCCAAAACAACCACCTGTAACTCGTCCAAACAGGCCAAGCCCCATCAAGACACACGTTGAACGTCTTAAGGGCTATCTTTCGAACCCCTTGGACGTTCTTGGTCGTTTGACCTCCAAACTTCACGAAACTTCATATACTATAATTTTACATCATTACAAACGACTTAATGATTTATTAAGCTCATTACATACAAATATAAGAATATATAGATATATGAGGCACATAGGTGACTAGTCGTCGAACGTTTTGGTCGTCCCTTGACGTTCGACTTCCAAATCACTTCAAACATCACACACTGCCTCTAAACCCTATTATAAGTAATTTTAGGACCTTATAAACTCAAGACGAACATGTTAGGCTCCAGACACCCTATCTCATTTTGGGGTCTTACAATATCCCCCACTTGGGAACATGCGTCCTCGAATGACACTAAGAACACTTTAACCACAACAAGGACTTCAAATCATCATAGGGCAGTACATCATATTCATAACATCATCATATAGAAGTCAATGCACCAAACTTTAAAAGGAACACAACTTCACAACATTTAGCACTCAATGCACACAAGCAAGCAAAACTTCAATTCACTCACCCCTTATTGCATTAATCGTAGAGGCTCTTATCATGTTCATTGGAGGAACATCCTTCTCCTAATCATAACATGGTCATTACACCTTAATTCATTAAGATATAATCTTGCAAGGCCACACAAAGGCATATTTCAACAATACTCAAAACAAGTAGGCACTCATACTTCAATGCACATAGACTTGACTTAATTGCATCAACAAAGATCTTCATTAGTTAGACCTAGTGCCATGAAGGTCATTTTCAACCATACTATGCTTAGTAGTGTCCATGGAGGAATGTTCTTCTCCTCAACACACCTATATGTATTATGAGTTACACACCTAATACATCATAACAAATAGGAAGCTATTTGACACAAATCTCAATCTCTAACATAGTATTTACCTTCACAGTAAGCATCACTTGACAAGAATAACACAAATCAAAGGCACACACATTAACCGTTAGCTAAATATGATTTCATTCTTCAAAAGTGAGCCTACAATCATGCTTCCCAAACCATAAAAGTCACATAATTTTCGAGAGACTCCACATATTTCATTTTAAAGAGACTCTATTTTTCATTATAAGGCTAAACCTTACATATCACAAGTGACAAAAACCAAGTTTCCTACTTTATATCATGAAGTCAAGTGTACCATTAGCATGTTAGGATGTACAATACTCATGAGAAACATGTATTTAATCAAAATTTTCATTCATGCGCCTTGGAATCTTAAAAATGTCCTTAAAGTAATGTCAATCAATACATACAAAACATATAAGGTTCATGCAACTCATACTTTATGCAAAACTTTATTTATGAACAAGCTTACTAAGAACTCATTAGATTCAAGTTCAAGCCAAATAGAAGGTCAATAGTAGAAATTATCTACAACCTTACTACTCCATCACCATCCCCCACTTAGGGTAAACCTAATTAAGAGCAACTTAACCCAAACTTAAGAGGATCTTAACTTAACAAGCTTCATTTTTCATCACTTAAAAGTGATTACAACTTTAGAAGGATTTACAGTAAGTTAACATAGGAACACCAAGATACTCTAAGCCTTATGACCTAGGCAATTTATCCACAATTATCAAGTTAGGTCATCTCATTCAATCACATAAGGTGTTCAGACAATACAATAGACACCAAGGTCATATCTCATTAGGGGAAGACAACAAGGAGACTCATAATACAATAAGAAGTTAGAAACAAATCTACGACTCATCATGCCATAAGACTCTCATTCTTCATTCCATATAGCAAAACTCCTTTTCACATTCATTATCATGTTCATATACATCAATTCTATACACATTTTAACAACATATAATCAAAGGTCAATTTAGTTGGTTTCACAAAAATTTCACAGTAAACGGCCTATCATAACAGTGAACATGCTTCCAAATTCCAAAAATGCAACATTTAGGCAATTGTTAGGAAAATCATGACAATATGAGATACCAAAACTTTAACAACACAAGCATACTATCATCACACCTAGGATCAATTCTATACAAAGAACTCCAATCCATACTAGGCAACTTATCAAGCACCACATGCATACAAAAGGAAACATTGAACACCTTTAAGTACAAAATCTTAGGGTAGCATGGTTCCATATGTAGTCACTAAGCATTTAAAGCTCAAATCATAATATAAAGCGACCATCATTCAACACAATATAGTAACACATTATTTCAAAAGAAACTCATGTCAACCACAATATCTTTTAACATGCTTTAACTATATCATGACATACATTCCTCAATATAATATGTTATTTCACATAAACCTCATACTTAGCCATGTTTTGCATCACATCATCAAAACATGTCAAAATTCACCTTCAAACATACTCATTCAACCATAAAACCAAGTTAAACATTAACTCACCTTTTTCTCCCTCAACCATAGAGACAATCTCATCCAAGCAATCACATCTAAAAGACCACCGGACAAGAAAACATAAGAGAGAGATCTTATAGAGTTAATTTCTATGGCACGATATGAGAATGATGAAGAAGGAAAACTCTATCGTCCTATAGCCTATCATACCATTTGATGTGTCGCGACTCAGCACCAATGATACAAGACTCTACTAGACGTGGCAATATGAGACTTCTTGGAACCTAAGACCATTTTTTAAACCTCATGATATGATACCATGTTTGTCACATCCGGGGAGCACCCCCTAGATGTAACACGGCGTACTTGACCTCTCGGAGGTCTTATATAAGCCCATAGTTATTATTCATCGCATTGACATAGTCAATTTAGCGGAAAATTTATAACTTTTCTTAGCACATCATATGCTAGAAACTTCATCTCAGATATAGATAAAACATAAGCCGTAATACATATATAGACCTTGAGTCTCTTTGCCATCTTAGACTCAACAACATTAGAGTACATTAGGGACACGGCCCATAAGACACATTACATAACTATACAATATTTAAAGATCCTTGAACTTTAAGGATTCCTTTAATTGAGCTTGGGAATCATCTAGCAAGATCTTCACCATTCAAGACGTCCTTTAAGCATGCATAACCTACATTTTGTGTAAAAGGTAGAGAAGAATGGAATTAGCACAAGAATTTACTAAGTATGGCAACCATGCAAAAACTTGCATTTAAAAGGAACATTTTCTTGAAATCATACTTCATGTCTTTTTGAGTAAGTCATAATAAAATCCTTTAAGCAATAGAATTTAGATCATTCAAATACTTCATATAAACATATTGAAAGGCCAAACATTACATAAGATCACATATAGAATTTATTACATTTTTGAGTCACATTACAATGAACTCTTTTTCCCTTAACAGTGAGCATTATTTCCTTTTATTCATTAACTTCCCAAGTAACCCACTAGTGATACTTGGTTAAAAATATCACCTTAAGATCACTAATAAAGCATACATACAATCTACATAATCCAACACATGTCCTTATATAAGCATAACACATCAAAGATACATTTAAGCCAAAACCTTAGAAAGTTACAGTAAGCTACATCAAGTCACACATACCTTTAATTTTTTGAATACCCATCATTATTAAACCTTGTTCATGACCCCAATCTTAGTTTACTAGTGCAATGAACATATGAAGCCCCATAACTCCATACATTCTTAGCAAACACCTCATGGGACCACAAACCCTAAACATTCAATTTATATACATAAGTAAGTGAATATAACCTCATTCATGTCAATACAAGACCATAATATATTCAATAATATCAAATCATATAGATTCATACCATGCACATCTTCATAAAAAATATACAAATACTACTAAGTCATGCATATGGACATAACGTAATCATATACATTAGGTCACCTTCCTAAGACATCCTAAGGAGTCACTTGTGCAATGTCTAGGTGGGTTCATTACGTCCACCTATACTAAGTAGCCTTCCTTAAGTCACCCTAGTTAGGATCCTATTTCATTATTTCCATTGTATATTTTACTTTAGGTAAACTATAGCCTTAACCGACATAGACCATGCGATGATAAACATGGAATCCGCTGTCATGATCCCTTACACCGATGGAAGGTGGTCTATCGGCCAAAAGAGACCATAACAAAAACATAGCTTTTATAAGTGGAAATCCACTAGCTAGTATCCTATGGTGGCAACATAGTTCAAGAACTAAGATATAGGTGTCCCTTTTCATACCATGTGGTAAATAGGCCTCGTCTCATGGGAATCCCTCGGATGACATATCCCAAAAGCAAGGGAGGTTAACATCACACGGGCAACTTTAGAGTGAACCTTTCCTTTTATGGACAAGTCATCACCTCCCATTGTCAAGTTCACTTGGTGCTAAGCTAATTTCCCTTTATTGAAAAAGCTTTTATTACATTTATTTATAAAACATAGTCTTAGAATATTCATTCCTCATAGGCTTATAGCATATTCAAGCATCTATCTAGTTTTAGAGTATTCTTGGCCACACCTTTCAAGGCCCCTCTATTAACTAGATCATCTTTCATGTGTGTGTATGTACATATACGTGCGCAAACCCTTCACATAACACATTAAGACCACACATGACCATACATTCATATTCATGCACATAGAAACCAAACCTAGGAACTATCCTATAAAAGTACACATGTGCAATGCATAGACAAGGTCCCATACCCTTGCCAATACTAGTACACCTATCAAGTCTTCCTAGTAAGGAAATACATAACATACTTCACATACATATATTTTACATGCATAGTAGTAGACACTAGTGAATATGAGAACAACATTTCATTTAGACACTGTGAACATTTACTACATTGTAAGCATGCATGAAGTGTGAGTGTATGTACATTGGTCAACATGATCACATAATGGATATCAACAGCATATTGAGGCATACACCCTCTTAGACCACATTACCATTTCAAGCATAGACCACATAACTCACAATAGCGTAGGAGGCAAGTGAACTTCATAGAATACTTTAAGATTCCTAACATTAACTATTCACATATTCACATAGGGGTACATAGGTAAGGATCATCAACCATTGTAACCTAAGACATGGCAACACCTACACATGATATTACACAGCCCTTCATTTGCTCATAACAATGGTAACATAACTTAGATTCACAACTCAAATAGAAGACTAGGCACAAGCTAAACACAATGTGATTATCATAACTACTCTTTCATATATTTATCAAATTTGCCTTCAAGGCAATGGTTAACACATATAGATAATGACATAAAGTAAACACCGCCACCATAAGTGGACCATACCACACAATGCCATACAAGTCTTCATCAATATTATTATAGACGAATAGAGAGGTAGAAGAGTAGAGCAATTCTTACCAATCCCTTCACCATTTGTCATCATTTACCTTAACCACTCTTTTATCCATAAAACAAGTATAGGTCAGTAGATAAAGTACCATAATCATAAAAGCAACCATATACAATTTGCTACAAGATCATATCACAATCTAATACTATACATCACATATATTAGAAAGTAGAAGAACATAGATCTTTAACCCAATTCACTTGCATTGATCATCAATTATATTACACTAATATCATAAGTCTAGGGCAGCAGCTAACTACATCACTTCATCAAAGGAATTATGCTTCATCTATCCACAATTCGAGATCACATCATATTTCATAGTATTATCAATCGATAGACTAGAAGACTAGATCAATTCACATAAGCCATCTATACTTCAATCAAACAAGATTCATATTCATAATTAAATCATGATACTAGCCTAAAACAGTAGATACAACTAACCTAACATAATTGAAATCCACATTAATTCATTTAGAAGTCAATGTTCCAGTGAACTATGGAAACTAGGCTAAACATGCTCAAATATTCATACATTGATCCTCATGGATCCTTCAACATCAATTCAACATAAATTCATATAAATAACAGTATATACAATCACTTCAATGTAATAGAATCATAATTCAATCGATAACAATTCAAGATCACAAAGCCTATGCAAGGCTAAAACGTTTGAGTGAAGGAGCATGGGTTCATCATGCAATTGGAGTAAAATTCACGTTAAAACCACTGTATTAACTTCAATTAATAATGATTCAATCTTTCAAAACCTTTTTATAAAGAACCCATGGCAGATTGAAGAAGACATTGTTTGATCATATTTCTTCTTCTTTGAAATCTTTGAGAATAGCTCTCTAGATGAAAAGATAACTAGAGATGACGATCACCATACCTTTATCTACATGAATACCTCTAAAACTTGATGAATTACCCATGGAAATCTGATCTCCAAGCAGTTCTTGAGCTTCACCAACAATGGTGGTTTTACAGAGAACATTTATGGAGGGAAAGGTTCAATTTGTGTGAGTTGGTTTGGGAATGGGTTGATTACGTTTTTGATCACCTAAATTTACCCAAAAAGAACCAAATAAATCATGTGGGGTCAGGTTATCACGTGGGGTGAATTTCCCATTCACCCCTTAAATGAGACAGACGCAGGCAGTAAGTTACAGGCCACCATCGACGGAAGCACCTACTGGTCGTAGGTCAGTCGATGGGCCGTGCCTGACTTCCGTCGTTTGGTCCTTAGCAAATTTTTGTGTTGAGACCTGACCAAGCTAAGTACCAATCGATGAGACCTTACCAACGGGCCGTTGGTTGACCAACTGGCCGTCGTTTGGTCCGTCAATTGACACTGTCAAGGCAGTGTCTCGACCAACCTTAGGTCCTTCTTGTGGGCCCTTTAGAGGTCGTACCCAGATGTTTCTAACGTAAATACAACCCTTATAAAGTTTTAGACATTCCACAAAAGTTTCACCCAAAACAACCACCTGTAACTCGTCCAAACAGGCGAAGTCCCATCAAGACATATGTTGAACGTCTTAAGGGCTATCTTTCGAATGCCTTGGACGTTCTTGGTCGTTTGACCTCCAAACTTCACGAAAATTCATATACTATCATTTTACATCATTATAAACCCTTTAAGGACTTATTAAGCTCATTAAATATAAATATAAGCATGTATAGACACATGAGGCACATAGGTGACTAGTCGTCGAATGTTTTGGTCGACGTTCGACTTCCAAATCACTTCAAACTTCACACACTGCTTCTAAACCGTATTATAAGTAATTTTAGTACCTTATAACCTTAATAAGAACATGTTAGGCTCTATACACCCTATCTCATTTTGGGGTCTTACACTTCACATAACATAACCTTCAATACACCTAAGTTCATACTTTAACAATAAGGACCTTTTACATGTTCATAAGCATCATAATCATCATATAATTCATTTACATTTATCATCATTTATATACATAATATTAACTTCCTAAGGCTCCTATCAAGGCAAAATAGTGCAAGACATAGGTAGAGTCCCATACCCCTACCTAAGCTAAGTCAAACCCCTCAAGTCACTTTAGTTACTTTATACTCCATTACTTCATTTTAATTTAGGGGACAGATTCCTTAACCGACATAGACGACATGAGGTAAATGTGGAATCCGGTGTCATAAAACCTTACACTGATGGAAGGTGGTTTATCAGCCAAGGTAAAACCCAATTAAACATAGCTTGCTATACGGATCCATTAGCTAATCTTTCTATCGTGGCAACATAGTTCAAGAACAAAGAGATAGGTATTCCCTCTTTGTACCATGTGGTAATTAGTCCTATTCTCATGGGAATCCCTCGGATGAAATATACCTCAAAGGGGAAGTTAACATCACATGGGGAACTATAGGGTGAATCTTTCTTCTTCATGAAAAGTCATCACCTCCCGTTGTCAAGTTCACTCGGTGCTAAGCTAAGTCCCTTTATTCAAATATCTTTAAATCTTCATTAACAATCATAACTTAGTTTAGGTCAGAGGTTCTAGCCCTTGTATAAACATCATCATCATAGCTCAATAAGAATTGCATGAGTAATAGTACTTTCATAACAATTCATATAAGTGAGGTTAACACTTTATATATCACATCATAGTAGGGCACATTTATACACATCATCATCATCATAACATGTACACCCTAAGCAACCTCACAAACAAAGTTAAGACATTTCAATTAAATCAACATACCATCCTATCAATCCTAGATAAGGCATACACCAACACAACATCATGACTTAATCACAATTAACCAGAAGTTAAAGTAAGGAATAGGAAATTCAAGACTTACCAAGCCTCCTCCATAGTTCATCTTAAGGGTCTTACCATCAACCCACAACTCAAACCAATTAGGTCATCACATCAATATAATTCTACAATCAACATGATAATAAAGTTAGAAGAGTCACCACATCATAATTCAATACTAAACCAAAGCCTTGAAATATGATACTTAGGTCAATCTTCTTAACCTAGATCACTACTCAAGAAAATAGCATGAGAGATTACAATTCATCACAACATGTTGATAATCAGTGTAATAACAATAAATAAGGATGATTTAAACAATAATAAAGTCAATTGAATCAACTCCGACATAATTCACATCAAGATCAAACCTAGGGTTAACGGTTAACGGTCATATTCTACAATCTAGACCAAACCATATCAATTCATCATAATCAAGTTACATTATATGTTAATCTAATCATTATACCCTAAATAAACCATAAACAACTCAATTCATAGCATCAATTTCGTAATTGAATGAAGCCCATATGAAAACTCAACTTTTAGAAAACCTTTGAACGAACCCTTTGAGGAAAGAAGTCTCAAAGGTGAATAAATCCCATACCTTAACGTTTTGACAAGAATTTGAATATGAATTCGTCCATTTAAAGACCCCAAAGCCCTTCCTTACCTAGTCTCCAATGGTGTCTTCCAATAGAGAGAGAAAGAAGAGAGAAGATACATAGTTTGATTTTTAGAGTCTAATTAGATTAATTGGGGTTGGGGCTTTTATATGGGTTTTAAGTTAGTTAATTAGTCTCCCTTTAATCCCTAACTAACCCCTAATCAACTTAATTAATTAAATGAATTAATAACAAAACATGCAGTAAACTTACCCTTCACAGACGGAACCCCGCCGACGGGCCGTCTGTGAACCTACAGACCCTCACCCTCTCGTCTTGCACTCCGTTGATGAGTTCATAGACTGTGCATTAGAGTGTATTTATTACAATGGCTAAGAGTGGGAAAACGGTGGCATCAACGCCCCATTTTTTCACACACGGGTTGTCTCTTGCTCCGTCGATGCACACTGCCTGGCAGTGTTGCTTCAAACGTTAGGGTCCTCCTCAAGGGCCCTTGGTTATTCCTTGCGGAGTCTTACCCGGACTTTTAGACCATGAGACAACTCAAACACCTTCTAGCTACCTTTTTACCATTTTTCATACGTTTCCGATTCCTACAAACGAGTCAAACATGCTAAGACACACTAGTACCCCTTTTGAACCAACTTTCGCATGTCATGGACGTTCTTGAACGTCTTGGTTCTTACACTTCTTAAATGTCCTAAATTCATCAAAATGGAATTAAAAACAGTACTTATACCTCATTATCTCTATGTTAGGCTTTACGACACATCTTGACATTTCAAAATGTTATATGAGTTCATGTTGAATTGATTAGTGTTGATGTAATTGACTTAATTGTTATGTTAATTACTATTGTATTATGTTATTACACCTATTGATGGACGAATATGGTTGGTTGATGGTAAGACCATTGAAGAAGGCTTTTGAAGGTGAATTGGTAAGACTTTGTCTTCTTGAAACCTTACTTCAATTGTGATGGCTTATTCTTTATGATGATGTTTAATTTAAGTGTTTCATATGAGATTATGATTAAGGTATTATTATATAAGGTTGATTGTGTATCACTTATGTGCCATACTATGACATGATGATGATAAAGTGTTGATCTCACATATGAGGGTTTTAATTAAAGGATATTCTCATGCAATTCCTAATGAGCTAATGACTATGAATATACAAGGGGTTAGTCTCCTATGGCCTATTCTAAGTTATGATTGTTAAATGATGAGCTAAAGACATTTCAAAAGGGACTTTAGCTTAGTACCGAGTGAACTAATAGTGAGGAGTGTCCCTTCCTAATGTGGGAATGTAGGTTCACTATTGTACTCATAAAGATAGAGATTACAATGCAAATGGCATAAAGAGGGTCTCTAATATGTCTATGTTATTGGTTCTACTTTGGCATGTAGACCACCTTCTTACGTTGTAGGGTTTCATGACACAGGATTCAACATTTAGCTCATGTGCTCTATGTTGGTTAAAGAAAGTGTTCCCGAAAGTAAAATGAATGACTAAATGTATATGGATATAGACATTAATTAAGATAACCTGAGGGGTATACTTAAGACAGGTAGGGGTATGAGACTTTATCTAGACATTGCACAAGTTAAGTCTACAGGAAGAGGTAGTCCTAAAAGATGGTCTTATGTATTATGTTATTATGAAGTTTATTATGTTGATTTTACACGATGATTCTTTTATATGATGTTGGATGTATTTATGAATATGATGTTGGTCTAAGTTTCTATATGTAGCAATGACTATGATGTTTTATGAATCAAAGCATTACTTATGATCTCCTATCTTATTCACTTGAGTGCGTTGGGTTATGGGGCTTCACATGAGCATTGTACTTGTAGGCTTGGGATGAAATTGTTTGTTAGGGTTTTATATGATATGTTTATATGAACTATTGAACTTATTATGTAGATATGGTTCTTATGTTGATGTTGGTTTGGTTATAAACATGACTTATGTTATTGTGATCCTTATGTTGTATATGCTTGCTTATATGTGCATTAAGAGCTTTATAAGGACTTAGCATGTTTTCTAAAGTAATGGTCCCTTTTTCATGCATGTTTCAAATGTTTTATGTGCATATACTCATATTTAGTACAAGTGGTGTACTAACCCATATTTCTATATTTGTACAATTATATATGTTCGGGGATATTACCTTTTCTTTGTTCTAGCCTTAAAGTTTTATCGTCATAAAGACATTGTTCTTTCCTTTATCATTTGAACATTGATGTAAGCCTATAATGTAATATAAACTTTGTATTGGCTATGTCTAACATTTGTATCTTGTTTAGATGGTTTTATCTAAGATGATCTCACTAGACAATAGTATGTATGTTGGTTTATGTTTCATAAAAGAGAAGCCTAAGTAAGCTTCCTATGTGAGGAGTCTATGTAAACTCCCTATATGTAATATGCGAGAAGTCTAAGTACACTTAACTATGTATATGTAAAAGTTTTAAATTTTCCGTGTTTTAGCTTATGATATGTGATGACGAATGCTAAGAGCATATCGTATTGTCCTTTCATTACAATTCACACATGTGAGGTTAGCACATTTACATAATCACATTATGATAAGGAACATAGGTAAGTCATCACCATCCTTATATCACTACATCTTAGCCAACAACTCACAAGTAATAATTCAAGACATTCCAATTGAAAATCATACCAATCCTAATCAATCTTATCACAAGGTATACTTCAATATAACTTTATCACTAAACACAAGTAATCATAATTGAAGTAAAGGATTGAGATCACAAGACTTACCCCAATCTCTTTCACAAGCCAACATCAAGGTTTTACCATAAACAATAAAATTCAACCCAACAATAGGTGTAATATGATCAAACAATGGTAATCAACACAATAACGAAGTCAATTGAGTCACTACACAATAATTCGTCACTAGTTCATAGCCTAGGGTTAGGGACATGGGTCAAATTAATGATCTACTTCACAACCTAGGTTAATTCATCAAGAAATAGCATAATTAAATTACAATACATCATAGTCTACTCCTAATTATCTAAATAAATCATAAACAAAACAATGTAGAACGTCAAATTCGTAATAGAAGAACCCACTTGAAATTCATCTTTTTGAAATCAATTTGGAGGAACCCTTTGGGGAATGGAATCCCAATGGTGAAAGAAATCCCATACCTTGTTAATTGATAAAGATAGATGGAGAAAATCCCCTTATTGCAGCCCTTAGACCTTGACCTAGCCTTCAATGGAGTTTTTCTATTTGGGAGAGAGAAAGAAGAGAGAAGGAAGGGCAAGTAGGTCTTGGGAATTATGAGAGTTGGGTTAGTTTAATTAGGATTAGGTCTTTATATAGAGGTCCTTAATTAAATTAATTGAACCTACCATAAACCTTAATTAACTAACTAGCTACTTAACTAATTAAATGAAACAATTAAAAAAATAGTAAAACACAGACCTAACCTACGAGACGCAGACCTATGGGTCATAGGTCAGTCGATGACCAAGGCCCCCTGCGTGCTGTACATCCATTATTTTGGTCAGAGACTTGCCAAAATTACCTCTTCACGAGATTGTATAAGTGACCATCGATGGTGGCAATAGACGCCTTGTCACCTGCAAGTCGTCGATGGCTACTGTCCTAGATAACTTTTAGCCAAAATGCAAGGGTCCTCCTCAATGACCCTTTGGTTGGTCCTTGGGGAGTCGTAACCAGATTTTTCGATCCTAAACCAACTATATTAAAACTGTTAGACACCTTACCAAAAAATTTCATTAAATTCCGATACCAAAAACCCTGTCAAATAGGCTAAGGCACTCTAGCACCTCTTGGACTAGTTTCCGGACGTCATGCACGTTCCTTGACGTTTTCATTCTAAAACTTCCTAAATGAATTATATACGTTATATTTGACCTTAAAACAGTGTGACCACTATTAGACTATCATGTTAGGATCTTTTCTTTTCATGGACTTGATAGGTGCAAAATGATAAAATCGTAAGGGATTACTTCACGTCGGCGACAAAGAAAGAGAAAATCATGAATAGAGATAAAAGATCTTAGAATCTTGGACTTTCGTTTCTCCAAAGTGAAAATTCAGAAAGTATTTTGAAATCATTCTTCATTTGGTTTGTGAAAAATTGTCACTTTGTGTTTTGTATCAACAACTATCTGTTAATTTTGGAGAACAACTACTTTTACAAAACCCTAGAATATTTCAGATCTAGGGAAAATATAATCTCTTTTAGAGACATGAAAAGATTTTTTTTATTGTTTATGAATTTTTTTTTGACCAAATGAAAATGGGAGGGGGAGTGAATTTTGTTGGAGGGAATATAATTTTTAGTGAAAATTATAAGGCCACACTTGGCAAGTGTTGTTTTTATAATTATAAAAAAAGCACACTCTAAAAGTATAGTCATATATATAAATAGGTATGGTCTATTATATCATGATGTGAAAACACTTATAAAGTGTAGCCTATACTATTAAAGAATACATTTTACAAGCGTTGCCAATATTACCATTGTCAAAAGTTAAAACCTAAGGCTACACTAAAAGTATAGCCTTAAAAGGCTTAGCCAAACTTTACCAGCGTTGTCTTGATCTAGTGTGGCTTTAGGCCTAAAATGGTGTAGTGTCCGATCTTCCAAAAGCTTCCAACCTATACTTATAAGGTATATAAAAGTATGGGGTTCGTACAACAATGTACTAAGTATGACATATGCAAAAACATGTAAAAAGGGACATTTTTAGCAAAATAAGCTTTCATGCCAATTTAATAAAACATTCTTGAACTTATGAACAAAACAACATAAGAGGCATCATTTAACACTTAACGAAGAATTTCCATAATTTTAGCTTAAGGACATACTTTACAGTGAGCACACCAAACCTTACAGTGAACCGACTCGAGCATACAATTTAACATAAGTACTCTACTCCAATAAGAATCTTAGGTCACAGTAAGTGCAATGTGAGAGTAGCATCCCATAATACAAGTACCACTAGCGCTCCTAATGGATTCCCAAGGATTAGAGCACGTTACAACAAGTTGACCAGAAGATACACTTAACAGTGAGCTATATCCTTAGCTTTACAGTGAACCATTTTAAGACATTAAAGTAAGTTTAAAAGCTTTGCATGAAACTAAAGACTCCAACAATGGTGAACTTCAAAAATATTGCAAATGAGGAAGTGAGCCCATTTCCTTAGGAGTTTCCCTACCTAAGGATAATCCCAAGATTCTCTAAGGTAAGACATGAATGAAACGTCTAGACACTTCGTTTGAATATGATTTGGACGTGTAAAAGTGGTATAAAACTGACCTAATATCAATGTATAGTATTCCTATGAATTACCCAAATGACCCTCCACTTAAATGGGTGTCTTTAAGAAGTTAAATTATCAAAAATACGACTTTAACGATTCTGGGATGTGGCTGCGCGTCGTGAGGCTAAATCTCATCATTTTTATTAAATTTTGGGTTGACGCAGTGAGTTTCGTGTCATCCTTGCGTCGCGAGGCTGCCCCTAACATCATTAGGCAGAACACCTTGAGAGGAACGTGCGTCGCAATCTGTTTCCTCCAATTCTGCCTGCTCGCAGGCTGCCAGGCAGCTTGTCCACCCATGTTTGGGTCCTCCCCAAGTACCATTCGGGTGGTCCTTGGGGTGTCGTTACTGTTTGTTTGGACCCTTTTTACTACATACTACCTATACAAGGTCTCTTTATATGTTTTAGACTTCATTTAACACCTCAAAACCTTCACCAATCATAGGGACGTCAACTAGTTCAAATTTGTTAGTTTCCGGACGTCAAGGTCTTTCATTGTCGTTTTGGCTCTAACCTTTTCCAAATGAGTTTATTACATTAGTACAAGTCTGGAAAAATCATTTTTAAGTATTATTTAATAGATTAAGCTCTAGTATAAGTCATGGCATTTCTGTAGTGTTACATTATCCCCCCTTAGATACATTCGTCCCCGAATGACACTAAAAATCTTTCGGAGGGTAAGAATAGACTCAATACTAGTAGCCCAACCAATCAACAACATAAAATTATAATGAGTCACAGCTCATAGGAGTACATCACAACTCCTTACAACACATACCATAACATTAGACATAGCACTCAATTCATGATGCCACAAACATATAAGGCCTCTATATTCATAACACATAGTGATGAATTTGTTTCTAAACCTTATCATAGGATCAAAATACATCAAAGAATTATCGTGCTATCATTATTCTCAAGACAACAACAAAACAGCAAAAT
Source organism: Solanum sitiens (assembly GCA_016801875.1). Classification (NCBI taxonomy): domain Eukaryota; kingdom Viridiplantae; phylum Streptophyta; class Magnoliopsida; order Solanales; family Solanaceae; genus Solanum; species Solanum sitiens. The sequence goes on along the minus strand of JABWTJ010000869.1, from coordinate 50,570 downwards.
CTCAAGAAGATACATGCATACATATTTCACATAAGTGCAAGAATAGAGTATGAAAGCATTTTCTTAAAGCTCGAGTTGGTACTGTCTTTTACCAAAACATGTACCTATTTAGGAAAACAAGTTAATTTCATGATTATGCATTAGTTACTTTATTAAGAGGAAAGTATAACCATAATGAGTAAATAGATGAGGGTAGCGGGACTTCATGTCGGCTTTAGCCCCCCATGTTGCACCATCAACAAGATGGTTGATCCATAGAACTTTCAAAGAGGCAACCTCCTTGTTTCTCAACTTCTTGACTTGGCGATCTAGGATCTCAACTGGAAACTCTTCATAGGAGAGGCTCTCATCCATCCCTAAATCTTCAATAGGAAGAATAGGCATGGGTCGCCTATGCATTTCTCGAGTATAGAAGCATGAAACACCGGATGAACCGAAACTAGTTCACTAGGTAGTTTCAACTCATAGGTTGGTACATCGATTGGAACTTGTCCTGAGTGGAAGAAGGACCAAAGATGGTTCATTGGTCAAGGGACGGCCCGTTGGTGGCCTACCGTTCTGCGGGACTTAGCCCGGGGATCTAAGATCATGTTCGCCAGTCTCTGAACCCATCGATGGAGGAGAGGACGGTCCGTGGGTGGACTGACGTCCCGTCGATGGGCAACAGTCGATGGCCACTGGTTCCCTGCACAGGCCACGGTTAAGTTGAGAGGTGAAGTTGTAATTTTCACCCCACTTCCAAATAAGAGTATTGGTGGTTCCTAAGGGTTCTATTTGGTATTTTAAATGTGTATTTAAGTCTTTAACACTTTAAGATTTCATTCTTCAAAATCAAAACCCCAAAATCCCTTAGAAATTCCCCAAGACTCCATTAAAGCTAAAACTCAAGGAAGAGCTTGGATTGGTGATTTGAGTGGTGATTCTTCATAAAATTGGAGGATTAGCATTGTTAAGGTATAGATTTTGATCCTTGAAACTCGTTTCATCAAGGAGCCCAACTTTCAAAGATGTTTTCAAAAGTTTTCAAAAGATGAATGGACCTATTTCATGATCTACCATGTGTTGTTGCATTAATGGTTTTTAAACGTTTATTATGGATTGAATTGTTATTGTATTGATGATTTTAACTCAATTTACCTATGAACCCATGTAATTGATGAACCCTAGTTTTTGACTAATTTATGGGTTACATGATATTGGTCTAATGTTTATGGATTAAAGTGTAGTTTCTATCACGACCCGAAAGCACCCCCTAAAAGTTAGGGAAAACCTTCGAATCATGAACGGGCGTACTTGACTCTTTCGAGGTCTCGTACAAGCCCTCTAACTAGCATTCATAAGATAAAGCATGAAAAGTAGTGCCGAATTAAAACTTTTCACGATAATAATAATAAAAGGAGTCTTTTTATAAATACTAGGAAATCTTATCGTCACAAGCCAACTTAAAGACACAACTTGGAATCTTAGGGACACGGCCCTTTACAATAAAAGTAAATACATTTTTAAGTCTTAATTAAGAAACTAAGAAACATAAAACTATGTCCTCGAATATATGAGGACATACCCAATCCTTGAGAGATAGAATTCCCAAGCTTCAACTCCGATCCTCCAAAAAGTCTTCCAACCTATACTCATAAGGTATATAAAAGTATGGGGTTAGTACAACAATGTACTAAGTATGGCATATGCAAAAACATACTAAAAGGGACATTTTAGTAAAAATAACTTTTCATGCAATTAAAGCAATATTCATGAATCTAGAAACAAACCAACATAAGAATCGACAATCAACACTATATGGCAACTTTACCAAAACTTAGAGTAATCAAAAGGAACATTTCAATGAACTTACTAAACTTACAATGAAAATTGAATTAAGCATCACACTGAATATATTGGATTCTTACAATGAAGACCTTACAGTGAATGGCACGGTCCAAGTCATATGAACTCTTTTCCTTTGAAGTTGCCCTAACCCAAGGTTATCCTAAGACTCCCTAAGGTGAGCTAAGAAGGGATTTTCATTACACCTCCCTTCAAAGCACACCAAAGCGACCCTTAAAACTACCAAATCTTAGGCTTACTTCGTTGGAAATCAAATCCACGCCCTCGGCTAACATATGCAATACACTCATGGAAATATAGGTCATACCAAGTGCAATGTGAGAGTAGCATCCCATACTACCACTCCCACTTAGTACTCCTAATGGATTCCATTTACTCAAGTAGTTCACAATAATCATCCATAACACTACACCATAGTACTCATTCACACGGATTTCATGAAGGTACTCTTCTTCCATAGTAGGTATAGTTCACACCAAGTGCAATGTGAGAATAGCATCCCATACTACTACTCCCACTCAATGCTCCTACTCGGTAACTAATGTGGATTGAACACTTCACAACATACATACATAAATTCAACAATATACAAGATAATTGGTTTCAAATCAATTCTTTTGTGCGAGTTAGCTTAACCGACAAAGATCATGAGAGCTAGACATGGAATCCCGATATTAACCCCTATCGGATGAGGGATCCTTCCTTGCCTAGTGTAAGGTCATGCTTCTTAGCATTTACATGGCTTTTCCAATAGCTACACCTATGCGAGCACATAGTTAAGGGATAAGGAGATTGCTACTAAGTAACTCACTCTCTACTAACGAGGAGTACTCATCTCAAGAGGTACTTTGGATTACAACATCTGAACTCACAAAGTGCAATCCACCTCCCCTTCATATCCTCTCGGTGCTAGGCATAACTCCCCACGGATTTCTCAACATAATAGTCTATCTTAGAAAGCTCACTAGGAATGGAGAGGTTGCTACTAGACACTATATCTCAAAACACGAAGTGTGTCCACCTCAAGATTCCCCTTTTTGCTCAACCTGGCATAATGCAAATCTTAAAAGAGTGTGTGTGTGTACATGTGCACACCTTGCATATAAGCATCGCTTCATTATCATCAAGTTCTACACATACTTTAACCTTTATTCATCAAGTTACACACTCTACATGCTTCTCATAATCATACACTTCATTTAGACATAAACTAGGTCAAACATCCAATTTAAGCTACATCAAACACAATACAAGACCCATTTCCCATATATCTTCATTTCACATATTAGACCTTCAAGATCCCATAGTCAAAACATACTAATTAACATCAAGTTCATCAATTAGCACCGCCACCCATAAGGTGGACCATACCACTCAAATAGCAATTCATAATAAGAACTATACAATGAGAGCAACTCATCAACAAATCAAACCATCATCACCCATGAGCAATTTATCAATATTTCACCATATTAAATCCCTTAGGGAAGTAGCTACACCAACATGACAATTACAAGAATACCCAAGTTCATACCCCACCCAAATCATGCTCACATAACCCATTTTCAAGACAAAGGTTGAAGTATGCATATACAAGAGTTTCATGGAGTTTTTTTTAAATCCAAATCATCAACTAAAAACAATATAATACATTTAAACCATTAGAACTTAAATACAAGAAGAACCATACTAGAAATCAAAGTTAGAAGAAGTTTGAGTTTAGAAACCCTTTTTGAAAACCATTTTGGGAAGTTGGCTTCTTGAATGAAAATATATTAAAGAATGGATACCATACCTTTAATATAAGGAAACCCACTAATTTTTATGAATAAACAAGTCCAAATCAGCCCTCCTTTCACTCCTTGAGCCTTGGCTTCAATGGTGACTTTGAGAGAGTTTTCTTTTTAGAGAGAGAGTTTGAATGTTGAAGTGAGCGGGTCTTGTCTAGGTCTAGGGTTTAAAACTCATTTAATATAACCTAAAAATCCCTTAATAAACCGTCCAAACACTTATTTACACGTGGGGTGAATTTACAAATTCACCCCTGACTTGGCAGAAAAATCTGCGCACAGGGATAAGACTTGCGACGACCTGCTTGTGACGGGGCGTCACGGGTGCAACGGCCCGTCCTGACCATCCTTTGCAAACTTCAGAGGCTTGAAAAGGGTCGCCTCTACACCCTTGAACAAGTCCCCCATGACGGAACCTTGTGAAGAGGCATCACAGCCATGACAGGCCGTCGACTGCTCCGTCGCCAAGGCTGCCTAGGACAGCCTGCTTACCAGGTTTTGGGTCCTTCCTCAAGGACCCTTCGATGGTCCTTGGGGATAATTTCCCAGACTTTTCCAACACAAATATGATCATCTATAAGTTTAACACCTCTCACATGAATTTCATCCAAAACGAACACATAAAACTCGATGAAACTCGTCTAGACATACAAGGTCGACTCAAGGATCTTTCGAATGCCTTGGACGTTCTTGGTCGTTTGACCTCCAAACTTCGCGAAACTTTGCACACTGACTAAGGACACAAAATTAACTTCGTTTAACTTAAAGTCGACTCAAGAAACAACCATAAGGCTCTAATTCACCTTATTTCATTTTGTAGCGTTATAGTTTCTTATGGGATTTCTAATGATATAAGAATTGTATTCAATTTATATAATTGTTCTTAGATTGTTGAATCTATATTGAATTGGTTTAGATTTCATTGAGTATTATAGTTTATGTATTGAATTGGTGTTCATGGCCATGGGTAAGGGCCTTTTGAGGTTAAATTAGATGATTTGGTATTGGCTTGAAGTGTTGAAGATAAAGAGGTGGTACGCTGCCCTATTTCCTTTTAATTAATCTTTATTAAGTTTCAATTATATTGGTTTGGTCCACTTACGGTGGTGGTGTTATGTGAATTGATATGGCCTTTTTTGCGTTATTTTAAGTATATTGATGATCATGCCCTTTTGGGCACTACTTGAAGTTATATGGCTATTTGTGTAGTTGATTAGGTTATGTATGATCATATATACTCACATGTGAAAGGATGTGTTAGTATATTGATGATATTTAGGTAATCATGTTATGCTATGAAAATGTGTTAAGTGATTAGTCATAGAGTTGATATATGGTTGTTCCTAACTTGGCTATATGAGTCTATAATGGTTATGTTGATGATGATAGAGTAATGAATAGGTTGAAATAATGTTGTTTAGGGTCATTCCTAAGTGTCTAAAGAATGTATGCTATATGTGCTAAAGTGAAGTATATTTTGTCTTGTTTATGTAGACTTGTGTTCCTTACTTGATACATGTATTAATATGAATATGTGATTTCTTGACTTAGGAACCTAAAGAGTCTTAGTCTTGAATGAATGAATGTTAGGTGAGACCTTGAATGATGATAACATGGTCCCTTATGTGAAACCTTGAACCAAGTGGTAAGGTTATGAAACTTGAAGTCGAAAGTTGTAATGGTATCCTTCATGTAATGAATGATGGACTTAAGGTTGATTGGCTGGAACGATATCATATCAATACTTAGGAAAGTCATGATGAGCTTCTTGTCTCCATAGTGAGATAGCCCTAGCGGACCTTGCTTTGGTAGGGTAAATGCAGTTGGGTCATGAACATGATATGGGACCCATTTGTATGAACCTTAATGTGACTTAATCTATGAGAACGAAGGCTAGCACCGAGTGAGTATGGTAACGGAAGTAGTTTTAGTTAAATAATGAGACTATATTACAAAGCATGCCCTTCATATTTCCTTAAACATGTGCCTACATGGATGTGTCTAAGTTCTACCATTGGCAAGTAGAACAATCTCATCGGAGTAGGATAAAACTCCGCATTCCATGTTTTACTACCATGGTCTATGTCGGTTATTGCCTATTCTCATCATATGGGATACCTATTAGCATTGGGGAAGTTCTATAAGGTTTAGGTGGTGCTATCGGACGCTATCTAGACATTGCACAATAGGCTTTGAAGGTGTTAGTAAGAATCCCTAGGTCTTGTCCAAGGCCATTATTTGAATGTCCTTTATGTGATGTATGTCTCTTAAATGAACTAATGAAATAATGACTTAATGATACTAAATGAATAAGTATCTAATCTAAAGTGACTTAAGGATTCCTTAGTTAAAGTGTGAAGATGGCATAAAAGATGATCTCTTCATGCCTTATCTATGAAAGTCTTGAGAATGACTCTAGTTAGGGAAGTTGCTTGATATGTTTGACATGATCTAAACTAAGGATGTCTTCAGGATTATGTAGGAAGCCTTAAAGAGGGTGTATGGGCGTTCTCTTCTAGGAGTACTTAAGTAAGTCTTTTGATAGCCTTGGTAGGGGAGATTGCCATCTTATGTATGTCTTGTATGTTGATGTATTGTAGGTGTGTATGTGTCTCATTATGAGTAATCTTAAGGATCGTTTAGGCACATCTAGAGTGTGTGTATGGGCGGTCTCTCTTTGTGTGACATAAGCTGTAACATTTTGAAATACCGAGGTCATGTGATAAGGCTTAAATGGTCTCCTTAGGAATCTAAACCAGTGTTTCTAGCCAATTAGGCATATTTAGAGTCTTTGAAGTGGTGTTGGAACCGAAACTCTTAAACGTCCAGCAAATTGGTTCATAAGAGGGCTAGAGTGTCCTTTTGAGTTAACCTAGTTAAAGAGTCAGAAATTGGTAAACGGTTGTAACTATAGGTGTAAAATATAGTGTGGGATGGTTTCATTCTGTAAAAGTCAGGGTACGACTCCCCGAGGACCAAAACAAGGACCCTCGAGGAGGACCCTAGAAATAGCAGGGCATGACGGACCCCATGACGGGGCGACACAGGCGCGACAGGACGTCAAGGTCTCCGTCGTGCCAGCCTTGGTGCCGCCGGACAAACCTCCGCCTGCACAAGTCTCTGACCAACATGACGGATGTGCAGGACGGAGGGATATCAGTCCGTCACGCCCACGACGGACCGTCGTGCCATCCTTGGTGTCTAGGAAGAAAACCTCCGCCTGCACAAGTCTCTGACCAACGTGACGGATGTGCAGGACGGAGGGATGTCAGTCCATCACGTCCACGACGGACCGTCGTCGTGGATCCGTCGTGGAAGGTCTGTGGCAGTTTCGGAAAAGTTAGTTTTAGTTAGTTAATTAATTAATTGACTTAGGGGTAATTAGGGGTTGAGAGACTAATTAAGTTACTTAAGACCCCACTATAAATACCCAACCTTCATTAGCCTAATCATTCTCTCAAAAACAAAACTCTCTTCCTTCTCTCTACTTTCTCTCTCTATTGGAAGACTCCATTGGAGATCAACTTGGGAAGGTCTTTGGGGGCTGGATTAGCATGAAATTCACCATCAAAACGTTATTAAACCTTAAGGTATGGGATCTAATTTACCTTTGAGATTCTTTCCTCAAAGGGTTCCTTCAAAGCTTTTTCCAAAAAGTTGAGTTTCTTATGGGTTTCATCCCAATCCGAATTTGATCATGTGAATTGAGTTAATTATGTATTCTTTGGGTTAGAATGAGTAGATTATCATGAATTGTAACTTGATTATGGTTAATTGATGTAGTTTGATCTAGATTATGGGTGATGACCCCTAACCCTTAACCCTAAATGTTGAATTTACATGGATTGGGTTGAGTTTGATAGAAATGATCTCCTAATTAGTTAAATGGTCTTTAATGATTGTTATTGCATTGATTATGGGTCTATTATGATGAATTGAAGTTCTTCACACCTATGTTCTTGAATATTGAATCTTAGTCAAGAAGATACCCTTGAGATCATGCTACTAAGCTTTGATGTAGTATTGCTTCATAGTATAGAGCTTCTCCTTGATTAGTTCTTGTGAATTATTATTGGATTACATTGACGTGATGATCTAAGATTGGTTGATCTATGGGTTAATGGTATGGTCCTTTATTGATGGATTATGGAGGAGTATGGGTAAGTCTTGATGATCCTAGCATTTACTTCAACTTATGGTTAATTGTCATCATGTGATAATGTTATGTTGATGTATGCTTTGATTGATGTGATAAGTTGATATGATACAGGAACTTATATGCTTAGGTTGGTTGTGAGGTTGCTAGATGTAATGTAATATAGGGAAGTTGTACGATGTGCCCTATTATGATTAGATGTACGAGGGTTGACTTCACCTATATGGATTGTTATGAAAGGACTAATTCTCATACAATTCTTATTTGAGCTATAATGATGATATACAAGGGATTGACCCTTCTATCTAATTAAATTGAGAAGATTAATAAAGATTAAAGGCTTCTCTAATAATGGGGACTTAGCTTAGCACCGAGCGAACTTGACATTGAGAGGTGTTGACTTCCCTTAGAGGAATATTCACCATTTGTTCCTTATAGAGTGTTGACTTCCCTTAGAGGAATACTCACCTATAGATCTACATGAAGTGTTGACTTTCCTGGAGAAATATTCACTCATGAATTCTCATGAGGTGAGGCCCCATTACCGAATGGTATATAGAGGGAATACCTATCTCTTAGTTCTTGAACTATGTTGCCACCATAGGATACTAGCTAGTGGATCCACCTAGATAGCTATGTTTACGTTAGGTTCTACTTTGGCCGGTAGACCACCTTCCATCGGTGTAAGGTTTCATGACACCGGATTCCACATTCGATTATGTGGTCTATGTCGGTTAAGGCAAATGTTCCCTAAACTAAAATGAATGAATAAGATATAGGCTAATCAAAGTAACTTGAGGGGTTGGCTATAGCTTAGGTAGGGGTATGGGACTCTACCTACGCCTTGCACTAGTTTGCCTTGATAGGAACTTTGAGAGGTCAATATAATGCATGTAAAGAGATGGTATGATGTAAATGGTTTGTATGTTGAATAACATGCTTATGAATATAATGTTGTTGTCTTTGCTTGAAGAAGGACGTATTATGATATGTAGAGTATGTTGGTAAGCAAATTGCTAATTGTAGTCTTGGTAGGTTGCTTGATTGAGTAGGAGACATGGTAATTTTACTTGATCATTGCACTTGTGACTTATTGAAGGTTGTCATTAGTATGCTTTGCTTTGCTATGGTTTAATTTCACATGTAGTCTATTATGTTTTCATAAATGTCTCTTTCTAAATATATTTGATTGGTAATTGTATATGAGATTCCATACTTAGTACATGTGGAATACTAATCCCTTTTCTTTCCCTTTTCCCAAACATTTTAGGTTCGGGTCGTTGAGCTTGATCCAAATTGCTAGGAAGGAAGACTTGGGTAATTTGTCATCCAAGTGGTAGGTCCTCACTCTCTCGAGGACGTGGCCGATATCTCTCTTTATGATGTGTAGTTACTATGCTTCTATGTTGACTCTGTTATTCTCTTGAGACGATGTAGTAAACAGCCTATATGCGGCTTCTTTCATTTGATGTAGGGCTATGCCCAAGACTTATTGTAATCGATAGATGGTTTATGAGATGAGATGGTTTTATGACTATTATTTTCTAAATATATAAGTGTATCAAATAAAAGTAGAAGACTAAGTAATCTTCGCATATGAACAAGTCTATGTATACTTGATATATATAATGATGTGTATGTAGAGGTATATGTAAACCTCCGAGTAGTTTTATATAAAAAGTTTTTAATTCTTACTGATTTTTAGTCGATGAATGCTATGACGAAGCTAAGAGGCTTGTCTTAGTCCTCCAAGAGGACGACAAAGCCGGTTACGTCTAGGGGGTAAACCCGGATGTGACAAACTTGGTATCAGAGCATGAGGTTGAATATCCTTGATATAAATGTCTCTCTCTCAACCACGTTATTTAAGTTTGTATTCATAATTGTGAAGCGCGCCACACTTATGAATAGGAACTTATTTGGCGATTAGGAATCATTCTCATTGTTGGAAATCCATATCGTGCCCCTAGAATGTACGTCGGATATGCTTTCGCCTGAACCTTGTGTTTTGGTTATAGGAGATGAATACTAGAAGAAACGCAGCTCGAAGACTTGAGGAAGAGATGGCTGCTGTGGGAATTCCTCGTGATGAACCTGCCCCTCCTCTTGAAGAGGTTGCTATTGATGACCAGGTTCCTGCTGATCCTCCACCGATGACAGAAGCTCAGATGAGAGCTATTATTGCTCAAATGGCTCAAGCCATGACTACTCAAGCTCAAGCCGCAACAGTGCAAGCCCAAGCTATGACTGCCCAAGCCAATAGGGATTTGGCACCCAGAGTCCATGAACAGACTATGGCCTCCAGACTTAGGGATTTCACTCGAATGAATCCTCCTGTCTTTTATGGGTCGATGGTTGATGAAGACCCTCAGGAATTTATTGATGAGGTTCACAAGGTTTTGTGTGCTATGGGGCTGTCATCTAGCGAGAATGCCGAGTTGGCCTCATACCAACTCAAGGATGTCGCTCAGATATGGTATGCGCAATGGAAGGACAACAGGCCACTTGGAAGTGGGTTAGTGACATGGGAGTTATTCAAAGGAGCCTTCATTGATCGGTTCTTCCCTAGAGAGATGAGGGAAACGAAGGTGGTGGAATTCATCAATCTCCGCCAAGAAACGATGACTGTTCATGAGTATTCTCTGAAATTTACTCAATTGGCCAAATATGCTCCGTCTTTGGTCTCCGACCCTAGAGACGAAATGAGTCGATATGTGATAGGTATATCGGACGACCTACAAGAGGAGTGTCAATCGGCTATGCTACATGATAACATAAACATTGGTCTTCTTATGGTGCATGCAAGAAGGGTTGAGGAGGCTAGAGCAAAAACGAAGGATAAGGATAAGGACTCAAGAAGAACGAGGTCTTATGAGAGTGAAACTGCTAAAGATAGGTTGGAAATTCAAGACAGGCCTAGATTCAAGAAGAGGTTCTCAAACCACGTTCCATCCAAATTTCCCAAGACTAGGGATACTAAAAGCCCTAGACCAAAAGTTACAAAGGGAAAGGGTGGAAGCTCATCCAATGAGAAGCCTACATGTTCTAAGTGTGGGAAGGGTCACTATGGAGAATGTTTGATAGGAACGGGGTTTGTTTTGGTTGCGGGAAGAGTGGTCATCGAGTTCGAGATTGTCCTAATGCTAAGGGACAAGAAAAAGGTGGTCAGCCAAGTGGTTCTAATAATGCTCCCAAAAAGAACCATTTTTATGCTCTTCGTACGAGAGATGACCAAGAGGCCTCTCCCGATGTGGTGACTAGTATGTTACAAATCTTTGCCATTGATGTGTATGCATTAATTGATCCGGGTGCTACTTTGTCTTTCGTTACTCCATTAGTAGCTAAGAAGTTTAGTACATTACCCGATGTTTTGCATGAACCTTTTTTGGTGTCTACTCCGGTTGGTGAATCAGTGGTAGCAAAAAGGGTCTATCGAAATTGTCCTATTTCAATGCCTCATAGAGTTTCCCATATTGATCTAGTTGAGCTAGACATGTTTGATTTTGATGTCATATTAGGTATGGACTGGTTGCATGCTAGTTTCGCTTCCATCGATTGTAGGACCAAAATTGTGAGGTTTTGTTTCCCAAATGAACCCGTTATAGAGTGGAAGGGTGGAAATTCTCTTCCTAGAGGTCGTTTCATAACATGCCTAAAGGCGTGTAAAATGATCTCGAAGGGGTGTCTCTACCATATTGTGAGAGTCCAAGAAGTGGATTCCGAAGTTCCTCCTATAGAGTCAGTCCCCGTGGTGAGCGAATTTACGGAGGTCTTTCCTGATGACCTTCCTGGCATTCCTCCCGAATGGGAAATCGATTTCGGTATCGATTTGCTACCGGAAACAAATCCTATTTCTATTCCTCCTTATAGGATGGCTCCGGCCGAGTTAAAGGAATTGAAGGCACAACTTAAAGATTTGCTAGACAAGGGCTTTATAAGGCCTAGCATTTCTCCATGGGGTGCTCCGGTCTTGTTCGTGAAAAAGAAAGATGGGTCCTTGAGGATGTGTATTGATTACCGACAACTCAACAAGGTTACCATCAAGAACAAGTATCCTCTTCCTCGTATTGATGATTTATTTGATCAACTCCAAGGAGCGAGTTACTTCTCAAAGATTGATTTGAGGTCAGGATACCACCAGCTTAGAGTGAGAAATGAAGATATTCCAAAGACAGCTTTTCGGACTCGATATGGGCATTATGAGTTCGTGGTTATGTCCTTTGGTCTCACAAATGCTCCGGCGGCGTTTATGGATCTGATGAACAGGGTGTTTCGAAATTACCTTGATTCATTCGTTATTGTATTTATCGATGATATCTTGGTGTATTCGAAAAATGAGGTTGACCACATGGATCATCTAAGGGTAGTATTGCAAACCCTTAGGGAACATAAATTGTTCGCCAAGTATAGCAAGTGCGAGTTTTGGCTGAGGTCGGTGGCATTTCTTGGGCACATCATCTCTAGTGAGGGAGTTGAGGTAGACCCAAGGAAGACAGATGCGGTAAGAAACTGGCCTAGACCCTTGACCCCAACTGACATTAGGAGTTTCTTGGGTCTAGCGGGTTATTATCGAAGGTTCGTAGAAGGCTTTTCATCCATTGCATCTCCTTTGACTTCATTGACTCAAAAAGGTAAAAAGTTTGAATGGTCAGAGGCATGCGAGGAGAGTTTTCAATTATTGAAGGATAGGCTTACTTCCGCTCCGGTGTTAACTTTACCGGAAGGATCTAAAGGGTTCATTGTGTATTGTGATGCATCCCGCGTAGGTTTGGGGTGTGTGCTTATGCAAAATGGGAAGGTGATTGCCTATGCTTCGCGGCAACTTAAGGTGCATGAGAGAAATTATCCTACTCATGACCTTGAGTTAGCGGCCGTGGTGTTTGCTTTAAAAATATGGAGACACTACTTGTATGGTGTTCATGTAGATGTTTTCACTGATCATAAGAGCCTTCAATATGTGTTTACCCAAAAAGATTTGAATCTTCGACAAAGAAGGTGGTTAGAGTTGTTGAAAGATTATGATATGAGTGTCCTATATCATCCCGGCAAGGCAAATGTGGTGGCGGATGCTTTAAGTCGTATGACTATGGGCAGTGTGTCTCGTATCGAAGAAGACAAGAAAGATCTAGTAAAAGATGTTCATCGTTTGACTAGATTGGGAGTGCGATTGGTGAGTTCGCTAAATGGAGGTGCCACGGTTCATCATAGCTCCGAGTCATCATTGGTGGTTGAGGTGAAGTCCAAACAACACCTTGATCAACTATTGATGGAGTTAAAGGAATCGGTTCTTGGCAAGGCGAACGAGTCATTCTCCTTAGGAGAAGACAGTGTATTGAGGTATCAAGGGAGGTTGTGTGTTCCTAATGTGGATGGATTGAGGGATCGGATCCTTGATGAAGCCCATGGATCCCACTATTCCATCCATCCCGGTTCTACAAAGATGTATCATGACCTTCGAGAAATATATTGGTGGGAAGGTTTGAAGAGGGATATAGCGGAATTTGTTGCTAAATGTCTGAATTGTCAACAAGTGAAGGCTGAACATCAAAAGTCGGGTGGCTTACTACAGGAGATCCAAATTCCTACTTGGAAGTGGGAAGACATTAATATGGATTTCGTAGTAGGGTTGCCTCGGACTCAAAAGTCATTTGATTCTATATGGGTGATTGTTGATAGATTGACTAAGTCCGCCCACTTTATCCCCGTCAAATCTACGTATTCGGCGGAAAATTATGCGAAGATTTTCATAGATGAGATTGTGTGTCGTCATGGTATTCCGTTATCCATCATTTCGGATAGAGGTGCACAATTCACATCTAGATTTTGGAAGTCGTTTCAAAAAGGTTTGGGTACTAAAGTGAAATTAAGTACCGCCTTCCATCCTCAAACGGATGGTCAAGCGGAACGCACGATTCAGAATCTTGAGGATATGCTTAGAGCTTGCATCATTGATTTTAAAGGGAGTTGGGATAAGCATTTGCCGTTGGTGGAGTTTGCATATAATAATAGTTTTCATTCGTCCATCTCCATGGCTCCTTATGAAGCCTTGTATGGAAGAAGGTGTAGGTCTCCTATAGGATGGTTTGAAGTAGGTGAGTCATCGATATTTGGTCCCGACTTGATTTACAAGACATTGGAGAATGTACATATCATAAGAAATAGGTTGCAAACAGCCTATAGTCGACAAAAGTCCTATGCCGATAATAGAAGAAGGGACTTGGAGTTTGAAGAGGGTGATAAGGTGTATTTAAAAATTTCACCTATGAAGGGTGTGGTAAGATTTGGCAAGAAAGGGAAGTTGAGCCCTCGATATGTAGGCCCTTATGAGATTTTGGAAAGGGTTGGTAAAGTTGCCTATCGTTTAAGATTACCTGATGAGCTAGCTTTGGTTCATCCGGTTTTCCATGTCTCCATGTTGAAGAAGTGTGTCGGGAATCCCGAGTCTATTCTTCCTTTTGAAGGCCTCGGAGTCAAGGATAACCTCTCTTATGAGGAGGTTCCGGTTCAAATCCTTGATAGGCAAGTGAAAAGGTTGAGGAACAAAGAGGTGGTTTCCGTAAAGGTGCTATGGAGGAACCACCTAGTTGAGGGTGCAACATGGGAGGCGGAAGCCGACATGAAAACCCATTATCCTCATCTTTTTGATGTTTAAGGTTAGTATCTCTCTCTAATGATATAAATACGATAGATATGGTTAAATCCTTGCTGATATTATATTGAGCATATTGATAAAATGAACTTTGTATTATTTGAATTGAGTGATAAATGATTGAGCTCATTCCTATATGAAAAGGGGAAAAACCTCATGAGGAAATGTTGAGATCACGTATGGTAAATTGATGTTTTGAAGTATTTTTATGAAATAATATAGTTCATGCTAACTAAATATTGTGAATTGGTTGAGCTGCTAGTCTTGAGTCTACTCCCACATTTTAAGAGTGTTTGGTGTCATTCGGGGACGAATGTTCCTAAGGGGGGGATAATGTAACATTTTGAAATACCGAGGTCATGTGATAAGACTTAAATGGTCTCCTTAGGATCTAAACCAGTGTTCCTAGCCAATTAGGCATATTTAGAGTCTTTGAAGTGGTGTTGGAACCAAAACTCTTAAACGTCCGGCAAATTGGTTCATAAGAGGGCTAGAGTGTCCTTTTGAGTTAACCTAGTTAAAGAGTCGGAATTTGGTAAATAGTTGTAACTATAGGTGTAAAATATAGTGTGGGATGGTTTCATTCTGGAAAAGTCAGGGTACGACTCCCCGAGGACCAAAACAAGGACCCTAGAAATAGCAGGGCATGACGGACCCCATGACGGGGCGTCACAGGCGCGACGGGACGTCAAGGTCTCCGTCGTGCCAGCCTTGGTGCCGTGGGACAAACCTCCGCCTGCACAAGTCTCTGACCAACATGATGGATGTGCAGGACGGAGGGATGTCAGTCCGTCACGCCCACGACGGACCGTCGTGCCATCCTTGGTGTCTGGGAAGAAAACCTCCGCCTGCACAAGTCTCTGACCAATGTGACGGATGTGCAGGACGGAGGGATGTCAGTCCGTCACGCCCACGACGGACCATCGTTGGGGATCCGTCGTGGAATGTCTGTGGCAGTTTCGGAAAAGTTAGTTTTTGGTTAGTTAATTAATTAATTGACTTAGGGGTAATTAGGGGTTAAAGAGAGGCTAATTAAGTGACTTAAGACCCCACTATAAATACCCAACCCTCATTAGCCTAATCATTCTCTCAAAAACAAAACTCTCTTCCTTCTCTCTACTTTCTCTCTCTATTGGAAGACTCCATTGGAGGTCAACTTGGGAAGGTCTTTGGGGGCTGGATTAGCACGAAATTCACCATCAAAACGTCATCAAACCTTAAGGTATGGGATCTAATTCACCTTTGAGATTCTTTCCTCAAAGGGTTCCTTCAAAGCTTTTTTCCAAAAAGTTGAGTTTCTTATGGGTTTCATCCAAATCCGAATTTGATCATGTAAATTGAGTTAATTATGTATTCTTTGGGTTAGAATGAATAGATTATCATGAATTGTAACTTGATTATGGTTAATTGATGTATTTTGATCTAGATTGTGGGTGATGACCCCTAACCCTTAACCCTAAATGTTGAATTGATATGGATTAGGTTGAGTTTCATAGAATTGATCTCATAATTAGTTAAATGGTCTTTGATGATTGTTATTGCATTGATTATGGGTCTATTATGATGAATTGAAGTTCTTCACACCTATGTTCTTGAATATTGAATCTTAGTCAAGAAGATACCCTTGAGATCATGCTACTAAGCTTTGATGTAGTATTATTTCATAGTATAGAGCTTCTCCTTGATTAGTTCTTGTGAATTATTATTGGATTACATTGACGTGATGATCTAAAATTGGTTGATCTATGAGTTAATTGTATGGTCCTTTATTGATGGATTATGGAGGTGTATGGGTAAATCTTGATGATCCTAGCCTTTACTTCACTTATGGTTAATTGTCATCATGTGATAATGTTATGTTGAAGTATGCATTGATTGATGTGATAAGTCGATATGATACATGAACTTATATGCTTAGGTTGGTTGTGAGGTTGCTAGATGTAATGTAATATAGGGAAGTTGTACGATGTGCCCTATTATGATGAGATGTACGAGGGTTGACTTCACCTATATAGATTGTTATGAAAGGACTAATTCTCATACAATTCTTATTGAGCTATAATGATGATATACAAGGGATTGACCCTTCTATCTAATTAAATTGAGAAGATTAATAAAGATTAAAGGCTTCTCTAAAAAATGGGGACTTAGCTTAGCACCGAGCGAACTTGACATTGAGAGGTGTTGACTTCCCTTAGAGGAATATTCACCATTTGTTCTTTATAGAGTTTTGACTTCCCTTAGAGGAATACTCACCTATGGATCTACATGAAGTGTTGACTTCTCTTAGAGGAATACTCACCTATAGATCTACATGAAGTGTTGACTTTCCTTGAGAAATATTCACTCATGAATTCTCATGAGGTGAGGCCCCATTACCGAATGGTATATAGAGGGAATACCTATCTCTTATTTCTTGAACTATGTTGCCACCATAGGATACTAGCTAGTGGATCCACCTAGATAGCTATGTTTACGTTAGGTTCTACTTTGGCCGGTAGACCACCTTCCATCGGTGTAAGGTTTTATGACACCGGATTCCACATTCGATTATGTGGTCTATGTCGGTTAAAGCAAATGTTCCCTAAACTAAAATGAAGGAATAAGATATAGGCTAATCAAAGTAACTTGAGGGGTTGGCTATAGCTTAGGTAGGGGTATGGGACTCTACCTACGCCTTGCACTAGTTTACCTTGATAGGAACTTTGAGAGGTCAATACAATGCATGTAAAGTGATCGTATGATGTAAATGGTTTGTATGTTGAATAACATGCTTATGAATATAATGTTGTTGTCTTTGCTTGAAGAAGGACGTATTATGATATGAAGAGTATGTTGGTAAGCAAATTGCTAATTGTAGTCTTGGTAGGTTGCTTGATTGAGTAGGAGACATGGTAATTTTACTTGATCATTGCACTTGTGACTTATTGAAGGTTATCATTGGTATGCTTTGCTTCGCTATGGTTTAATTGCATATGTAGTCTATTATGTTTTCATGAATGTCCCTTTCTAAATATATTTGATTGGTAATTGTATATGAGATTCCATACTTAGTACATGTGGAGTACTAATCCCTTTTCTTTCCCTTTTCCCAAACATTTTAGGTTCGGGTCGTTGAGCTTGATCCAAATTGCTAGGAAGGAAGACTTGGGTAATTTGCCATCCAAGTGGTAGGTCCTCACTCTCTCGAGGACGTGGTCGATATCTCTCTTTCATGATGTGTAGTTACTATGATTCTATGTTGACTCTATTATTCTCTTGAGACGATGTAGTAGACAGCCTATATGCGGCTTCTTTCATTTGATGTAGGGCTATGCCCAAGACTTATTGTAATCGATAGATGGTTTATGAGATGAGACGGTTTTATGACTATTATTTTCTAAATATATAAGTGTATGAAATAAAAGTAGAAGACTAAGTAATCTTCGTATATGAACAAGTCTATGTATACTTGATATATATAATGATGTGTATGTAGAGGTCTATGTAAACCTCCGAATAGTTTTAGATAAAAAGTTTTTAATTCTTACTGATTTTTAGTCGATGAATGCTATGACGAAGCTAAGAGGCTTGTCTTAGTCCTCCGAGAGGGCGACGACGCCGGTTACGTCTAGGGGGTAAACCCGGATGTGACACCTACCAACTGAGAAGTAAATAATGAACAAGAAAACTGAAACATTCGAAATGCAAAGCTAAGAACCGAATTAAGAACAAAACTATGAAGATTTATGATCTTAAGTAAGCTAGGAACATCAAATAAACCAAAACAACAATTCAACCACTTGAGAATAGAGTTTAGCCACATCTATTATGTTTGAAGCAGTAAAT
Source organism: Solanum sitiens (assembly GCA_016801875.1). Lineage (NCBI taxonomy): Eukaryota > Viridiplantae > Streptophyta > Magnoliopsida > Solanales > Solanaceae > Solanum > Solanum sitiens. Next base: position 32,302 of record JABWTJ010000869.1, on the reverse strand, counting down.
CAAACCAAAGGGATGTCTAGATCTGATCGAATTTTCACCACTTTGACAGAAAAGAGAATGAAGAGTGAATAAATCAAATTAACAAGAAACAATGCCATTTTTTGCATCGAATAAACTACTACATCAATGAACCTAAACAGCCAAACACCAAAAAAATGTAACTATCAAATATTTGACCAGATCATGAATAATTTAATGATACAAGAAAACTAAGGCATCATACATTTTTATCATTGACACGAAATCCGATAGATATAGAGGCAGTAAAGCAGGAAGCTAGATTAACTTTTCGAAATAAGATTAGACCATTTCAGAATAAGATTAGAACCTTTTTAAGTTATCTCATGAGGAAGCAAAGCAAAAACTAATCTCAAAGAACCCAAAATAACATCTCATCCATTTACATACCACTGTTCAAAGGTGAGCAGAATCGAAGCTTGAGACGGGAGCTTTCACCTGAGCTTGAGAAGAAGACGAGAGCTTTCACCTGAGGCAAAAGCTTGAGAAGGAGACGGAGATTTCACCTGAATGTGCAGAAGCCATTATTAGAAGTAATGACAGAAGATCTAAAATCCCAAAATCCTCTCTGAATCAAAAGTAATGGTAGAAGATCACCTTTCACCTGAGTAATTTCACTTGAGCAATTTCACCTTAGAGAGCTCCGAGAGCTGAGCAATTTCACCTGAGCTTTCATCTGAGAGACATTTTCTTTCACTAATATAAAACCCTAGTTTTATAATGTATTTTTGTTTCCTTTTTTTGTTTTCTATTAAAGACTTAAGTTAAAATATTGCAACGTACTTAGCAACGAATAATGATATTCGTCGCTACTAAATATATGTATTTATTTAAATTAAATTTTAGCGATGATTTTTTCCATCACTATATAATTTAAATTCCGTAAAATATATTTATAATTATAAGAGTGCTTTTCCGTCGCTAATTCCATCACTAAATATTAATAAATTTGTCACAACAATCTTTTTGCAAAATTCGTAGCAAAAATTGGGGCGCCAAAGTTTCCCACTATTTTTTATCGACAAAAAAAAATATTACGTCGTCAATCTGTCGCTATATTATAACTCAAAAAATAATTTGTAATTATTGGAAGAAAATTGATATTTCCTTGCAAATCCGTTGTTATATGGTGACGAAATATAATCCGTCGCAAATATCCGTCGCTAAATATTGTTTTTTTAGTAGTGTTTAAATGTTTATTTACGGTGTTATAAGTCACTGTGTTGAGTTTGGAAGATTTAGGAAGTGAAACGTCCATGACGTTCGAAAGTTAGCCTTTGAGACGTCCAAGAACGTCCATGCCGTTTGAAAGGTTTGCCTTGAAACGACCTTCTATGTCTTAGTATGTTTTGTCTAGTTTTACGTGTTTGTTTTGGATGAAATTTATGTGGGAGGTCCTAAACTCGTATACGATCAGATTTGGGTTGGTAGCGTCCGCGTAAAAGTCCCCAAGAACCAACCAAGGGTCCTTGAGGAAGGACCCATCTTGGTGACCAAAACTGCCTAAGGCAGTCCCACCTATGGAGGCAATCGACGCCCAGTAGGCTGGTCGATGCCCAGTAGGTGGAGTGAGTCGATGGGGACTTAGGCGTGGGAGCTTGGATTTCCAATAACAAGCCTCTGACTCAAACCACAGACCACTAGGATGGTTCGTTGGTTGGGTGACGCCCCGTCGATGAGCAAGTGTAGGTGAGTCTGCAATTCGCATGCTTCACTGTTAAGTGAAGGGGTGAATTGGTAAATTCACCCCATGTCCAAATAATTGTTTGGGCGGTTTCCTAAGTGTATTCTAAGTAATTTAAGTAGGTTTATAAGTCCTAACTACCTAGATGAATTCATTATTCCACATCAAAAAGCAAAATCTCTAAGAAACTCTCTAAAACTCCATTCAAGTCAAAACTCAAAATAGAGCTTGGATTGAAGATTGGTTGGTGATTCTTCATCAATTCTTTGTCAAATTTGTGGTCTAGCATCAATTGAGGTATGTTTCTTCATCCTTGAAACTCTTTTCTTCAAGGAGCCAAATTTCGAAGTGATTTCTAAAGTCTTCTAAAGATGAACTTGTCCAATTTTGATATGTATCCATGGTTTCTTGCATAACATATTTTGAATTATTATGTATTGATTGAATTGATGTTAATTAAATGATTTTAATCTTATTACTTAATGAACCCATGTATTTCATGAACCCTAGATTTTGACTACTTTGTGGGTGACTTGATCATGCCTTTATCCTATTGAATTTTTATGTAGTTTAAGTAGGGTTATTGAATTATGTTAGAATGATATTAGAATTGTTAGTATTCTGCCCTAAATGCATAAATCTATGTTGAATTACCTTTGATTCATTGTCTACTGTAAATATTTGATTGAATTGGTGATCATTGTCATGGGTAACGACCTTAAAAAATTGTGTTGGATGATTTTAACTATTGATTGAAATGGATTGGAGGTACGCTGCCCTAATTCTCTTTGTATTATGTAAATTAGGTCATTTAATTATGTTGTGAATTGTATGGTCCACTTATGGTGGTGGTGTTATGTGCTTTACTTGTGAATTATATGGCATCGTTGGCATTACTTTTTGAATTATGATGATCATGTCCTTGTCGGTGTTACTTGATGTATTATGCTTGTTTTTGTAGTTGATTTATCGGAAGTAGGATCATATTTATATATATGTGAGTAATGTGAAAGTATGTGTTCTTTTATTGACATTAGGTGATCATGTTAGACTATGAGTATGTCCTTATGTGTGTAGTCTTAGAATGGATGTATGATTCTTCCTACTTGATTATTTGAGTCTTATGATGGTTATATTAATTATATGATAGCAGTGAATAGGGTGATCTATAGATGATGTTGGGTATGCCTATGTGCTTCTAGAATGATATGCTTTATGTGAAGTGTGTGTGTTGTATGACCCCAAAATAAGTTAGGATTTCTGGGGCCTAACATGTTTTTCGTAATTTTATAAGGTCCTTAAATGGTTTATCATGTCTCTTGGAGGCAGTGTCTAAAGATTTAGGTGAATTGGAAGTCAAACTTCAAGGGACGACTAAGAGGTTCGACGACTAGTCACCTATGTGCCTCATATGTCTATGCGTGCTTATATTTATATTTCATGAGTTTATGAGGTCCTTATATGTGTAATAATTATGTTTATAGGCATTATATTAAGTTTCATGAAGTTTGGAGGTCAAACGTCCAAGACGTTCGAAAGTTAGCCCTTGAGACATGCAAGTATGTCTTGAGTGTGCCTTGTATATTTGGAAGTGTTTTACGTGTTTGTTTTGGGTGAAACTGATATGTAAGGTGCTTGACATGTTAAGATATATATTTACATTGAAAACTTTTGGGTACCAATCCCCAAGGGCCCCGCTAGAAGCCCTCAAGAAGGACCCAAAGGCTGTTGAGAAACTGCCTTGGCATAGTGAACCGACGAGCAAAGTTTATGCCCTGTTTCCCAAAAGACGCCCCGTCGATGGGAGGCGTATATCAACAATTGGATTAGTGAGCCTTGTGTCCCAAAGAAGGAGTTGCAGTCACCAACGACGGAGCAGCAGGATGCGCCATTGTCCAGTCGACGCCCCATCGACTGCTGTCCGTCGATGGTGCCTGCAACTGCATCATTAAAGGGGTGAATGGGAAATTCACCCCACATGCTAACCTGACCCTAGTTTGTTTATTTGGTTATTTTTGGGTGTATTTAAGTGATCAAAATCGTGACAACCCCCTTCCAATTCAATTCACATAAATTTGACTTCCCTCCCAAACCAAACTCTGTCTAGAACCTCCATTGAAGGTGAAGCTCAAGAACAACTTGGAGCTAGGATTTCCATGGGTTATTCACCATGTTTTAGCGGTTTTCTTCTACATTAATGTATGGTGATCCTTTATCTCTAGTTAATCTTTCATCTAGAGAGTTCCTTTCAATGTTTTCAATGGAAGTTCATGATCAAATCTCTTCTTCTTCAATCTAGCCATGGGTTCTTTCTCAAAACATTATCAATGACTTTATCATGATGAATTGATGATATGTATAGATTTTACCGTTGAATTCAATCCAATTACATGATTAACCCATGCTCCCTTCAAACTATCTTTAAGCCTAAGTATGGGCTCTATGATCTTGAATTGATGTTGATTGAATTATCGTTCTACCAAATAGAATTGCTTATACCTACTGCCTACATTGTAATGTGATGACGAATTATCTGATATTGGATCGATGTGTATTGATGTTTTAAGACGTGATCTCTACTTCCTATATTTTGTTACTATATGACATTTACTGTAACATTGACTCTATAATGCATGAATGTGGTATTCTTCTATGTTAGATAATTGTACCCACTGCCCTACTTGTATGTTATTGATGAATTGTGGGTATAATCCTTGATGATCAAAACAAAGGAGTGTTGGTAAGGATTGACTTACATTCGCTTAGCCTATGGATTTACAATGCTATGTACATGATATGATCTAAGTTATAGGGTGTGTGAAGCATGATTTAGACTTGGTTGTTATGTGTTTAGATACTGCCCTAGATTGTTATTGTTGACATATAATGAATTTTGATCATGATGATCAAAGAAAGGAGTACTAGTAAGTGATCTATGTCTCTGCACTATCTAGTGTATTGTTGATGTAGTGTACTTGTTAGTAGCATGATCTTGTAGTGGCTTATGTATGGTTTCTTTTGATGAAAGTACATTTAGATACTGCCCTATATATGAATTGTTGATGAAAAAAGTGTATTGATCAATGATGATCAAAGGTTGATGAATTTGTAAGAATGACTCTTCCTCTCTACTTTCTTATAGTATTAGTAGTTGATGAAGTCTTGTCTGGCATTGTGTGGTATGGTCCACTTATGCTGACGGTGTTTACTTTATTGCCAATATATGTGTAATGTGATCATGGCCTTAAAGGGAATTGGGATATGAATGTGTGGTGGTGATGATCACCAAATGTGAAGCCTATGTATAGTTTCTTGTTCTTTCTATGATCTAGGCTGTATTGCCAATGTTATGAGCATGTGAATGGCTATGTTAGAGTTATGTATATGTTGTGCCTATGATGAGGTCGTATAATGCTCTATGTAAAGTAAGGTTAATATAGGTGCATAAAGACTAGAGCTAACTGTAAGAATGTTGTAAGTCTTCAATAAATGAGTCTTATGCTATGCTATCCATTCTATGATTTTATGTGATGTATAATTAACTAGGTTGAATTGATATGTTTACTAGTATGGGCAAGTGTACGGGACCTTGTCAATGCATTGCACATGTTGCCTTGATTGGATAGTACCTAGGTTTGGTTTTCTATGTACATGAATATGAATGCATGAGTATATCATGAACATGTCTTATATGCTATAATGTGAAGTATAGGGTATGATGAAGTATGATTATACCTAATGTCTAAATGTGTTTATATGAAATATTGATCATATAGTTACACTTGTACACTTATGCATGAATAAAATAAAGTATGAACATGTGTGGCCTTAATGTGTTATGTGAAAGGAATTCTTACATATATGTATACACACACACATGAATATTTATCTAGTCAATAGAGGGGCACTTTAAAGGTGTTCTCAAGAGTACCCTAGACTAGATGGTGCTTGAATATGCTATGTCCATGTGAAAGGGTTGCTCACATGATATTGGTTGATGAAAGGACTTCTCATCTATAACCTATGAGCTAAGAATATTGGGAGTGAATCTCCTAAGCCAAATATTTTATAAAAGTAATGTTAATAAAGGCTTTTCAATAAAGGGAACTTAGCTTAACAACGAGTGAACTTAACAATGAGAGGTGTTGGCTTCCCTTGGAGGAAGATTCACCATTGGTTTCTCATAATGTCACATCCTAGGAGCACCCCTTAGTAACATGACGTACTTTACCTTTCAGAGGTCTTATACAAGCCTATATTTATCATTCATCGCATTGTCATAGTAAATTTAGCAGAAAATTTAAAACTTTTCACAGCACATCATATGCTAGAAACATCAATTCATATATAAAAATATCATATAACATACTTAGACCTTAAGCCTCTTTTCCATCCTATAAACAACATCATAAGAGTACAATAGGGACACGACCCTTACAACATAATGCATAACTATACAATTTATAAGTCTTTACACTAAGCTAAATATTAGGACATCCTTGGACTTAAGGATTCCATTCCTTGAGCTTGGGAATCACATATCAAGCTCCTCAATCATATAGACATCCTTTAAGCATCCATAACCTACACTTTGTGTAAAAAGTAGACAAGAATGGAGTTAGTACAAGACTGCACTAAGTATGACAACCATGCAAAAACATGTATTTAAAAAGGGATATTTTCTTGAAATCATACTTCATCTTTTTTTGAGTAAATCTTCATAATGTCTTTATAAAATAGCATTTATATCATTCACATGATTCATATAGACATATTCAAAAGCCAAACATCATATAAAATCACATATAGAATTTAAGCCTCTTTTAGGGTCACTTTACAGTGAGATATTTGACTTAACAGTGAACTTTTCCTCTTTACAGTGGACTTTTTCTTTTAACTCCTTAACCTTCCAAGTAATCCCTCTAGTGATACTTGGTGCAATTCATCACCTTAAGGACACAAGGAATTAATCATACATCATATATAAGTCATCACCTACCATCATAGAAGTATAGTACAACATAGACACATTTAAGTCAAAACCATAAAAACCTTACAGTAAACTATTAGTCATCATGCACGTATACTTATTTTACATCACATAGAACCTTATGAGACATTACTGATAATCCCAATTTAAATATACTAGTGCAATGTACATGTGAATCCCCATAACCTCTCACATGCTTAGTATACCGATCATGAGTTCACAAGCCTTACCATCCAATTCATACATCAACAAGTAAGTGAAGACAACTTCATTCATGTCAACAAACTTCATCATATAGTCATTAAGATCAACATAGTTCATGTAAGAATAAGAAAACATCATATAGACTCATACCATGCACATCTTCATAACAAGTAAACAAATACTACCATGCCATGCATAAAGACATAATCATAATCATAAAATTAGATCACCTTCCTAGAACTCCCTAAGGAGCCACTTGTGCAATGTCTAGGTGGGTTCATTACTTCCCACCTATCCTAAGTAACCTCCCTTAGGTCATCCTAGTTAGGGTCCTAGTCATTTACTTCCATTGTCCATTTTACTTTAGATAAACTATAGCCTAAACCGACACTAAGACCATGGGCGCTAAACATGAAATTTGGTGTTGTAGAGCCTTACACCAATGGAAGGTGTTCTTGCCTAGCCAAGGTAGAACGTTAAAACATGCTAGCAATTAGTTTATATCAATTGCTAGATCCCATGTGGCAATCATAGTTTATGGAACTTGGGGGCCGTCATGGAAATATCATTGTACACCCTCTTTGGGTCATGAGGCTATCCACCCCGTGATGACCGTTAGTGGACCCTTTAACCTTCCCTCCTTTGGAAGGTGTCACACCCTCATCTACATGTTTTCTCGGTGCTAAGCTATGTTCCTTTTATTGAAATGCCTTTATTATCATTTCTTTATAAAACGTAGTCTTATGAGAGTCATCCCCTCGTATGCTTAGCTCATAGGTCATAGATGAGAGTTCATAAACCTAAATCATGTGAGAAACCCTTTCACATGGACATAGCATATGTAATAGCACTATCTAGTTAAGGATACACTTGAGCTAACCTTTAATGGCCCCTCTATTGAGTAGATCATCATTCATGTGTGTGTGTATACATATATGTGAGCACTCCTTTTACACAAATAGATTAAGACCACACATGAACATACATTCATATTCATGCACATAGAGAACCAAACCTAGGAACTATCCTATCAAGGCACACATGTGCAATGCATAGGCAAGGTCCCATACTGTTGCCCATACTAGTACACCTATCAAGGCATCCTAGTTAAAGAAACATGTATCATACTTTCATAGACATAAGCTTAACATGCATAGTAGTAAACTCTAAAGAATATGAGTACAACCTTTCATTAGACACTATGAACCTTTACGACATTGTAAGCATGAATGTAGAGTGAGTGTGTGTGTACATTGGTCAATATGATCCCATAATGTCTGTCAAGAACACATTGAGGCAACCACCCTCTTAGGACCATAATACGCTTTCAAGCATAGACCACACAACACTCAATAGCATAGGAGACAAGCAAACTTCATATTACACTTAGGACTCCTAACTTTTGCTATTCATGCATTCACATAGGGGTACATAGGTAAGATATACTTAAACATTATAACTCATCAATGTCAGCACCTACACTTTACCCTAATATAGATATACACATGATTATACAATAGCCATACAACCTAGATCACAACTAGAATATGAAAGTATGCATAAACTTCACATTGCGTGATCATCATAACCACACAATCATATATTCATCAATTTGCCTTCAAGGCCATAATCAACACATATATAGATTGAAAAGAAGTAAACACCGCCACCATAAGTGGACCATACCACAAAATTCCATACAAGGCTTCATCAACTATAATAATATAGAGAAGTAGAGAAGTAGAAAGTAGAACAATTCTTACCAATACTTTAGCCTTTGGTCATCATTGAACATTACTACTCTTTCATCAATAAATCAAGTATAGGTCAGTAGTTAAAGTACAATAATCATATACGAAGTCATGCATAAGCTACTACAAGATCAAGCTACAAACTAGTACAACACATCACAAACATTCTAGAAAGTAGAAGGACATAAACCATTGACCAATTTCACTTGCATGGAGAATCAATCATATTTCAAAAATAGTAAAAATCTTGGGCAGTATCTAAAGACATAATAATAAAGTCTAACTCATGCTTACCTAACCTAAAATTAAGATCACATAATGTATATTACGAAATTAAATTCATAGGCTAGAAGAACCTAGACGAATTCATCCCAAGACTCCTTTACTTTAATCATGAATGATTCATACCCAAAATTCATAAATAACATCAATATAATACAGTAGTTAAAGAAATAATAACCTAATTGAATCCTAATACAATTTCCATAAACTCGAGATTACAATGAATAACATACTTTAACAATCAATAGGAAAATATAGATCAGTTCTTCAATATTCAATCCATATTGGAACATTAATACATAATTCATCTGCACATGATATCACGGGCAGTATCTAACAATCAATTTGAAATAATTGCATTTGACAATAAGCATGCTAGCATCAAGATCATGAAATACTTCATTATAGACTAGCATTGTTCAACCCTTCAAACCTTCATGTTCACGGTCACTCATCAACAATGCACCATAAATACACATACTAGGCAGTAGATATAAGCAATTCAACGCAATACAATCATAATTGAATCAATAACAAGTCACGATCACAATGCCTATGCAAGGGCTAAGTCGAGTTTCAGAAGGGACATGGGTTCATCATGCAATTTGATTAAAATTCACGGTAAAACCAATACATTATCATCAATTCATCATTTCTAAACCATTAAAAATGTTCTTAGAAAGAACCCATTGCTAGATTTAAGAGATTTGATCATGAAACTTCTTTGAAAACTTTGAAGAGGACTCTCTACATGAAAGATTAACTAGAGATAAAGGATCACCATACCTTTATCAAGAAGAAAACCTCTAAAGCTTTATAAATAATCATGGGAATCCAAGATCCAAGCTGTTCTTGAGATTCACCACCAATGGAGGTTCTAGAGAGAATATTTTTGGAGGGAAAGTCTAATTTGGGTGAATTGGTTTGGGAATGGGTTGATCGCATTTTTGATAACTTATATACACCCAAAAATCACCAAATAAACAATGTAGGGTCAGTTTAGCACGTGGGGTGAATTTCCTATTCACCCCGTTAATGAAACAGTACGCAGGGAGTAATTGAAGGCCTGTATCGACGGTTCCAACGATGCATTGATCCATCGATGGACTGTCCTGTGCCTTCCGTCGTTTGGGTCTGAGTCTGTCATGTGGCTAATACTTATCTAATCTAAGTACCCATCGACGCCTCCCATCAATGTGGCGTCAGTCCACTGACGAGGCATCGTTTGGCTCGTCGATTGACACTGCCAACATAAATGTGAACATTAACAAGTCAAGGAACTTCCACATCAGTTTCACCCAAAACAATTACACCCAACACATCCAAACATGCTAGGCACCATCAAGACACACAGATGCATGTCTCAAGGACTATCTTTCGGAAGTCTTGGATGTTCTTGAATGTTTGACCTCCAAACTTCATTAATCTCCATATAATGCCTATTAACATCATTAAATCTCATATTAATACTTCATAAGCTCATAAAACACTCAAAAACACATAAAAGCATCTAAGGCCCCCTTTGGCGACTAGTAGTCGAACATCTTAGTCGTCCCTTGACGTTTGACTTTCAAATCTCCTCAAAGTTTACACAATGCCTCAATACGATATTATAAACAATTTTAGGACCTTATACCCTTATGACGAACATGTTAGGCTCTATACACCCTAACTAATTTTGGGGGTCTTACACATAAGGTGTTGACTTCCATTGGAGGAACATTCACCTATGGTTCCAAATGAGGTGTTGACTTTCCTTGAGGAATATTCACCCATAGTTTCTCATGAGATGAGGCTCCAATTCTAATGAGAATATATAGGGTTATGTATATCTCCAAGTTCGATAACTATGCTTGCCACATAGGATCTAGCAAGTGATCTCACTTAGTATGCTAGTATGTGTTAATGTTCTACTTTGGCTAGGTAAGAACACCTTCCATTGGTGTAAGGCTCTACAATGCCAAATTCCATGTTGAGCACCAATGGTCATAGTGTCGGTTAAGGATATAGTTTACCTAATGTAAAATGGACAATGGAATCAAAGTAAAGTAAAGGGATCCTAACTAGGATAACCTAAGGAAAGGTATTTAGGATAGGTGGAAGTAATGAACTTACCTATGCATTGCACAAGTAGCTATTTAAGGAAGTCCTAGGAAGGTGGTCTAATGTATGTGTATATGTTTATGGTTCTTTTGTATGACATTGTTTTAGTGTCTACATGATGTGATGATATGCATGATATGAAGTTCTAATATTACTATGTGACTATGGTCCTACTTGAAATGTATGTAGTTGACTATAGTATTATGTTTGGTACATGAAGTATATGTTAAGGCTTGTGGTCTTATGATAGGCTTACTAAGTAGGTGTGAGGTTATGAGACTTCACATGTACATTGTACTAGTAGACTTGGAATAGGATTGTGAGTAAGGTCTTTTAATGTTCTATGTGAATGAAGTTAGCATATATGCAAGTAAACTATGGTTCAGTGTAATGTCCTTACGGTCTTGACTTGAATATGTCTATGATGTACTGTAACTCTATGATGATATGAGTTGGCTTATATAGGTTGTATTTAGACTTAATTGTTGACTTAAGGTAATGATTTTCACCAAGTATCACTATAGAGTTACTTGGGGGAATAAGGAATTAGGAAGAAAAGGATTCACTGTAAATAGAAAGAGTTCACTGTAAAGAAGAAAATGGCTTACTGTAATGTGACTCTAAAATGACTTAAATGCAATGTATGATTTTAGTTAATATATGACCATTGAATATGTCTATATGAAATATGTGAATGTATAAATGCGATTGTATCAATGTTTTATGACATTTTCACAAAAAAGGGATAATGCATGATTTCAAGTAAAATGTCCCTTTTAAATGCATGTTTTTGCATGGTTGCCATACTTAGTGCATTCTTGTACTAAATTCATTCTTCTCTACCTTTTTATATAAAGTGTAGGTTATGGATTCATAAAGTATGTCGTTAAATGTGAGGAGATTGATATGTGTTTCCCAATCTCAAGGAAAGGAATCCTTAAGTCCAAGGATGTCCTAATGTCTAGTTTTCTGTGAAGTCTTTTAATATTGTACTTATGAATTATGTTGTAAGGGCCGTGTACCTAATGTACTCTAATGATGTTCAGTCGAAGAGGGCAAAGAGACACAGAGTCTAACTATGTAATTATGATATTTTATCTATATATTGATAGTGATGTTCTAGCATATGATGTACTATGAAAGGTTTAAATTTTTTCGCTAAGTTTACCTATGACAATACGATGAATAATGACTATGGGATTTTATATGACGTCCGTTAGGTCAAGTACACCATGTTACTTCTAGGGGGTGCTCCCCGGATGTGTCATGTGTGTCTTTTCTTGGTAGACTTGTGTCCCTTACTTGATATATGTATAATGTGAATATGATGTCTTGACTTAGTATGCTAAGGCTCGTTATTCTTGAATGTGTGCTTGATATGTTACCTTGACCATTGCTAAGAAGGTCCATTATGTGGAACCTTCAACCTTGTTGTAAAGTTATGATATCCTTGAAGTCAAAAGTCATAACCGTATCCTTCTTGTGTGAATGGTGGACTTAAGGTTGGTTGGCTGGAACAACATAAAATCATCCTTAGGAAAGTCATTGAGCTATCCTCTGAGCCATTTTAGGTAGCCCTAGTGGACCCTCTTTGGTAAAGTGAAATGTGATTGGGTTATGAACTAGATATGGAACCTATTCATGTGATCCTTTATGTGAATTACTCTATGAGAACAAAGGCTAGCACCAACGTAGTATAGTTTGGGAAGTTTCTCTATATAAGATGACATTAGAGAACAAAGAAATCCTTCATATTCTTTAATCATGTGCCTACATGGAATGTGTCTTAGTTATACCATTGGCCCGTAGAACAAACCTCCATCGGAGTAGGTTAGTAACTCCGGATTCCATGCATAGCTAGTATGGTCTATGTCAGTTATTGCCTATTCTCATCATATGGGTTTCCTACTAATTTTGGAGAATTTCTATGAAGTTTAGGTGGTGGTATGGGACGCTATCTAGACATTGAATGACTAGGCTTTGAAATTGTTAGGGTGTGAGTCCCTAGGACTTATCCAAGACCATTACTTGAATGTCCTTATGTGATGAATGCCTCTTAAAGGAACTAACGAAGAAAATGACTTAAGTTAGAAAGAATGTAAATGAATAAGTACTTACCTAGAGTAGTTTAAGGGTTGCCTAGTTAAGGTGTGAAGGGGGCATAGGAATGGTCACTTCATGTCTTACCTAGGTAAGTCTTAAGAATGTCTCTAGATAGGGAAAGTAAATTGATAAATTAGACATGATCTAATCTAAGGAAGTCTTAAGGATTATTTAGGTATCTTGGAGAGGGTGTATGAGTGTTCTCTTCTTGAATTACATAAGTAAGTCTTTTGATAACCTTTGGGAGGAGAATGTATTATTATATTATATATGTTATTGTATGATGTGAGAATGATCTTATCCTAGGTACTCTAAAGGATCTCTTAGATGTGAGTGAAGAGATTGTATGGGCGGTGGGTTTATAACTTACTCAAGTGAACCTTAGAATCACCTCTGGTAGGAGGATCTCATGGTTGTGTGATTTGTAGGTATTATTGATGCTATATTGTGAAGTGTGAATATTTGGTGAAGTTACAGTCAAGTCACTGTAAGATCACTGTGAGTTCACTGTATTCACTGTAACCTTTCAGTTAAGTGCTTGTAAATTGAGTTTAAATTGTGATGTCTTCTAATTGTGTTGTTTGGTGTTCAAATGTGGTCCTCATTTGAATACTATGAAGTTTTAATAAAAAAATAGCGTATTTCTTATAAATATCCGTTTCTCATAATTTTATGTCTTAAGACATACTTAGTAGATGTGTTTGTATTAATTCCATACTTTTGTTTATCTCTAAAGGTGTTGTTAGCAGGTGAGACGTGTCGTTGGATCAAGCTTGGAATCTAGTTATCGTTCAACCATAGTTTAAGTATGTTCTCACTTGACTCGAAGGCATAATCCTCTTCAGACTCTTTATCTCAAAGTATTGTAATAGATAATAGACTGTTATATTTCGATTGTATGGGCCGTTGCCCAAGTATTTCTTAAGTCTAAGCATGGTCAATGTTGAGAGTTAGTATTTCCTATGATTTTAATATGAAATATATTTTAAGATGTTTTCGTGTGAAAGGTTTTAATTCCACACTACTTTTCATACACGTATGCAATAAATGATGTGTAAGGTCTCATACAAGACCTCCGAGAGGTCAAGTACGTCGTACCATGACCTAAGAATACCTAAGTTCTAGGGTATACATACGGGTCATGACAAACGTTGTATAAGAGCATAGGTTATGAAAGTAGTCTTAGGAATCAAAAAATCGCATGAAGCCACGTATAGTAGTGTCCCACTCATCGGTGTGAGTCGCGACACATTTATGGGCGAGAGGCTATAGGACGATAGAGTTTCCCTTCTTTCTCTACTCTTGTGTCGTGCCATAAAGTAAAAAGTTATAAGTATCTTTCTTAATGCTTTTATCTTATTTTTAAGAAGATGAATACTAGAAGGATGGCCGCTAGAAGGTTGGAAGAGGGAAGGGTGAATGAGGAGATTCCTCCTCAAGTTGAACAAAGTTGAGCAAGTTCTTCAAGGTGCTCAAGGGGCTCAAGGTGTTAGGAATTCTCAAGTTCCTATTGTGGAAGGAGTTAATGATGTTCCGGTGGTTCCCCTGTAAATGACTAATGGGGAGATTAGGGAGGCATTACTTGCATTAGACCGAGCCATGACTACTCTTATGAATAGGGGTGTTGAGCCTAGAGTGAATGTTGTGGAGAGAACTATGACATCTATATGGAGAGATTTTGTGAGGATGAATCATCCTATCTTTCTTTGCTCTAAGGTGGAAGTGGATCACCAAGAGTTGCTAGATGGTGTTTATAAGGTGTTGAGTTCCATGGGGGTGACTTCTAGGAAGAAGGCGGAGTTATATTCGTACCAATTGAGGTAGGTTGGTCAAGTGTGGCATACTCAATGGTAAGATAATAGGTAGGTTGACTCGGGTCCCATAGAGTGGGAAGAGTTTAAGGAGGCTTTCTTAGGAAAGTACTTTCCCTGTGAGAGGAGAGAGGTGAAGGTTGAGGAGTTTATCAATATCAAGCTACAAATCTCTATCTATACGAAAGTTACTTGTTTTTTTTCTTTCTTTTGGTTTCAATGATAATAGAGAGAAGTCCTAATCTCTTTCTAAGTTTAATATATAGAAAGTTTGGAAAATAAGTAAATTCTCCAGATCAAGAGGTTGAGGTCTGAACTCTGGAGGACCATACATGTCAAGGGTGTTTGATTTCATGCTCCTGAATATAGGAATCAAACCTGAGCTGTCGTGTGTTCATACTCCGCTACAGAATGAGGTGTTAGGAAGAAAACACTGACAGGACGGTTGAGTCGGGTCCCATAGAGTGGGAAGAGTTTAAGGAGGCTTTCTTTGGAAAGTACTTTCCCCGTGAGAGGAGAGAGGTGAAGGACGAGGAGTTTATCAATCTCAAGAAAGGCAATATAAGTGTTGAGGATTATTCTTTTAAATTTACTATGTTGTCTAGGTATGCCCCATCCTTAATGTCTAACACTAGAAATGAGATGAGTAGGTTTGTCACCAGTGTTGCCGACTTTTTGAAAGAAGAGTGTCGTACGACCATGCTCCATGGTGTCCCGCTCAACGGTGTGAGTGGCGACATATCTATGGGCGATAGGCTATAGGACAATAGAGTTTCCCTTCTTTATCTACTCTTGTGTCGTGCCTTAAAGTAAAAAGTTATAAGTATCTTTCTTAATGCTTTTATCTTTTTTTAGGAAGATGAATACTAGAAGGATGGCCGCTAGAAGGTTGTAAGAGATAAGGGTGAATGAGGAGATTCCTCCTCAAGTTGAGCAAGTTCTTCAAGGTGATGAAGGGGAAAAAGGTGCTAGGAATGCTCAAGTTCCTATTGTGAAAAGAGGTAATGATGTTTCGGTGGTTCCCCCAGAAATTACTAATGGGGAGATTAGAGAGGCTTTACTTTCTTTAGCCCAATCCATGACTAATATTGTGAATAGGGGTGTTGAGCCTAGAGTGAATGTTGTGGAGAGCACTATGACATCTATATGGAGAGTATTTGTGAGGATGAACCCTCCTATCTTTCTTGGCTCTAAGGTGGAAGAGGATCCCCAATAGTTGCTAGATGGTGTTTATAAGGTGTTGAGTTCCATGGGGGTGACTTCTAGGGAGAAGGAGGAGTTAGATTCATACCAATTGAGAGAGGTTGCTCAAGTGTGGTACACTCAATGGAAAGATAATAGGCTGGTTGAGTTGGGTCCCATAGAGTGGGAAGAGTTTAACAGGGCTTTCTTAGGAAAGTACTTTCCCCGTGAGAGGAGGGAGGTGAAGGTTGAAGAGTTTATCAATATCAAGCAAGGCGATATTAGTGTTGAGGAGTATTCTTTTAAATTTACTATGATGTCTAGGTATGCCCCTTCCTTAATGTCTAACCCTAGGGATAAGATGAGTAGGTTTGTCACCGATGTCGCCTACCTAGTAAAAGAAGAGTGTCGTACGGCCATGGTCCATGGTGATATGAATTTGTCTAGACTAATGGTGTATGCTTATTCTATTGAGGATTATAAACTTAGTAGGATATCTGGAAACTTGAAAAGTAGTGGGACAAGTGAACAAAACCATCCTAGGTTCAAGAAGAGGGCTCCAATCCAAGATTAACCTAGGGGTGCTAAGGTCAAAATTTAAAAGTGTAGTGGTTCTCAAGGTGGTAGTCCTGCTTGTGCTACATATGGAAAGAGGCATTATGGGCAATGCCTGATGGGTACTGGGAGTTGCTTTGGTTTTGGTAAGGATGGACACAAATTTATGGGATTGTCCTACTATTGCGGCTAGAGGAAGGGAAGGTAAGCAAGTTCCTCCAAGTGTTCCGGGTGATGAAGCTCCAAAAAAGACTCGCTTTCATGTACTCCGGGATAGGGGATCAAAGCCGGATGAGAATGATGATGTTGGTAAGTCCTTGTATTTATCTTTTTAGTATTATGAGTTCCTTCTAAGTGGGGGAGTATGGTGAGTAGTATAATGGTGATTTGTTGTCTCATCTCTTCTATTAAATTCAAGGTTGGGAGTTAGAAAGTCATAGTAGTATGTAGCAAGTTGCATGGTGTTTAGGAGTCTTATTGGAATTGAATTTCATTGGTTCCTTGCATTGTGAATTTGATGAAGTTATGATTATGTTGTAAATTGAGTTTATATGATTTTATCTCTTATATTATCATGCTTTTATCACGAATTGCCTAAAAGTTGCATTTTTGAAAAAAATGGATATGTTCACTGTAAAGAAATTTGTTGTCACTATAAGGAGTTTCAATTTTTGGCAAAATTGTGTTTTTGTTGAAAATGGTTTTATGGTGTATAGGATTGATGTATATGAGTATGATAACGACTATAAAAGGAGTTCTTGCTATTTCGAATGAAGAATGTAAGTCTTAGTGCATAATGAGTTTTTAGCTTCTTGTTGTGTTGTTAGTCTCTTGATTATGTGAAATTGATGTTCTTGATAATTGTCTATTGTGTATGGTGTGGTATGGCTTTAGTGCTGATAGTATTGACTTAATCATATCTTAGAAGTGCCTAAAATGAAGCAAGTGTCATTCGAGGAAGAATGTTGTCCAAGTGGGGGAGATTGTAATACTTTTAAAACGAATTAGGTGAATCTAGAGCCTAACTTTTGTTTCATGGTTATTTGAAGTCCTAAAATAAGTTAAAATGAGGTTAGGAGGCTTTAAAGTTTCATGAAGTTTGGAGGTCAAACATCCAAGAACGTCCATGATGTTCGAAAGGTTTGCCTGGAAACGACCTTGTGAATCTTAGTATGTTTCGTTGTGTTTTACTTGTTTGTTTTGTATGAAATTGATGTGGGAGGTCCTAAAATTGTATATGATCATATCGGGTTGGAAATGTTCGGGCAAAAGTCCTTAAGGATCAACCAAGGGTCCTCGAGGAAGGACCCATCTTGGTGGCCAAAACTGCCTACCACAGTCCCACCTACGGAGGCAATCGATGCCCAGTAGGCTGCTAGAAGCCCCGAAGATGGAGGGCGTCGATGGGGAATTAGGCATGGGATCTTGGCCTTCCAAATACAAGCCTCTGACACAAAACATTGACCAGAATGACAGTCCGTTAGTTGGGTGACGCCCCGTCGATGCGCAAGAGTAGGTGAGTCTGCAATTTGCCTACTTTACTGTTAAGTGAAGGGGTGAATTGGTAAATTCACCCCACATCCGAATAATTGTTTGGGAGGTTTCCTAAGTGTATTTTATGTATTTTAAGTGGGTTTATAAGTCCTAACTACCTAGATGAATTCATTATTCCAAATCAAAAACCAAATTCTCTAAGAAACTCTCTAGAACTCCATTTAAGTCAAAATTCAAGATAGAGCATGGATTGAAGATTGTTTGGTGATTCTTCAGCAATTATTCATCAAATTCGTGGTCTAGCATCAATTGAGGTATGTTTCTTCATCCTTGAAACTCTTTTCTTCAAGGAGCCAAACTTCGAAGTGATTTCTAAAGTCTTCTAAAGATGAACTTGTCCAATTTTGATATCTTTCCATGGGTTCTTGCATAAAATGTTTTGAATCATTATGTATTGATTAATTGATGTTAATTATATGATTTTAACTTAATTTCATGAACCCTACTTTTGACTACTTTGTGGGTGACTTGATCATGCCTTAATACTATTGAATTCTTTTGTGGTTTGAGTAGAGCTATTAATTCTGTTAGAATGATGTTATAATTGTTAGTATGCTGCCCTAAATCCATAAATCTATGTTGAATTACCTTTGATTCATTGTGTATTGTAAGTATTTGATTGAATTGGTTATCATGACCATGGGTAAGGTCCTTTAAGCATTGTGTTGGATGATTTAGCTATGAATTGAAGTTGATTGGTGGTACGATGCCCTAATTCTCTTTAAATTATGTAAATTAGGTCACTGAATTATGTTGTGATTGGTATGGTCCACTTATGGTGGCACTGTTATGTGTTTTACTTGTGAATTATGTGGCCTCATCGGCGTTACATTTTGAATTATGATGATCATGGCCTTGTCGGCGTTACATGATGCATTATGATGGTTTGTGTTGTTGATTTTTGTGAAGTATGATCATATTTATCTATATTTGAGTAATATGGAAGTATGTGTTCTTCTATTGACATTAGGTGATCATGTTAGACTATGACTATGTCCTTATGTGTGTAGTCTTAGGATGGTTGTATGATTCTTCCTACTTGATTATATTAGTCTTATTATGGTTATATCGATGATATTATAGTAATGAATAGGGTGATCTATAGATGGTGTTGGTTATGCCTATGTGCTTCTAGAATGATATGATATATGTGAAGTATGTGTGTGTCTTATCTTGGTGGACTTGTGTCCCTTACTTGATACTTGTATAATGTAAATATGATGTCTTGACTTAGTATGCTAAAGCTCTGTAGTCCTTTATGTGTGATTGACATGTGACCTTGAACATTGCTAAGACAGTCATTTATGTGGAACCTTCGAACTAGTTATAAGGTTATTATATACTTGAAGTCGAAAGCCGTAATGGTATCCTTCTTATGTGAGTGGTGGACTTAAATTTGGTTGGCTAAAACAGCATGACATAATCCTTAGGAAAATCATTAACCTATCCTCTAGCCCTAATAACCCTTTTTGGCAAGGTGAAATGTGATTGAGTTATGAACTAGATATGCAACATATTGATGTGATCCTTTATGTGAATTACTCTATGAGAACAAAGGCTAGCACCGAGTGAGTATTGTTTGGAAGTTGCTCTATATAAGATGACATTAGAGAACAAAGAAACCCTTTATATTCCTAAACCATGTGCCTACATGGGATGTGTCCAAGTTCTACCATTGGCCCGTAGAATAAACCTCCATCGGAGTAGGTTCATGAATCCGGATTCCATTTATAGCTAGTATAATCTATGTCGTTTATTACCTATTCTCATCATATGGGATACCTACTAATGTTGGAGAAGTTCTATGAAGTTTAGGTGGTTGTATGGGATGCTATTTAGACATTGCACGAAACTAGTTATTGTTCAAGCATAGTTGAAGTATGTCCTCACTTGACTAGAGGGCATAATCATCTTTAGAATCTTTGATTTCAAAGTATTGTAATAGATAATAGATTGTTATCTTTCGATTGTATGGGGTGTGTCCAAATATTTCTTAAGTATAAGGATGGCATATGTTGAGATTTGGTATTTCCTATGATTTTAATATGAAAGATATTTTACGAAGTTTTTGTGTGAAAAGTTTTAAGTCCGTACTATTTTTCATACATGTATGCAATGAATGATGTCTAAGGGATTGTACAAGACCTCCGAGAGGTCAAGTACGTCATGTAATGACCAAAGAATACCCTAATTTCTAGGGTATACATGCGGGTCGTGACAAATATAAACCATGAGTGGCAGCCCTAGTTGACCTATTCTGTAACAACCCGAAAATGACTATGCTAAGTAATGCTTAAACGTATCTAGAATGCATGGATTAGACCGGTTAAACACAGCTTGTTGCGCGTAGAAACAGACCTCAGAACCTATGCACTAGCCAAGACAACCAAGTTGGCGAGTTAGTTGAGCTAGGCAAGGTGAGAACCAACCACGTAGGGCACCCGAATTGAAGAGATTCACCCGGATGAGTTTTACCTGACTTAAAAGGGGTGATCTTAGGTTTGGAGGGTCTACGGGTAAATTAGTCTTTTCCAAGCTAGGGGTAGTATTGTAATTACCTTAAATATTTAATTAGTTAATTAATTTAAAGAGGAGGGGCAATTCGGGTAGGGTTGGCCAAAATTGACCCTTTTTCGCAAGTTAGGCTTCACCCGGGTTCGAACCTTGGTTGTAGCGACATTTAGGTGGATTAAATTGATGATTATAATCTGATTTTGTAGGAGCTTGGTGGTCATTTAGCTTACCCTTTGAAAAAAATCAGATTTTTAAACAATTAAGAGAAGTCCTAATTTGACTAAGTCTCCACCTAATCTCCTAATCCTAAGCTAACTTATTCTCACGTTTCTCTCTACTCTCGCCTTATTTACACGCTCAACTTTCTGTAAAACAAAAGAACAGAACAAAAATATAACAAAGTTCGTCCACATTCAAGAACATGATCGCTCAAACTCAAAAGCAAAATAAGTTTACAAACAAAAAGTAAAAATCAAGTTCTCGACGGATTGTGCTTGTGATTTCGGTGGTGAGACGTTGGCTAAGTGGGGATTTTGGTAGCACATAAGAACATCTTTGAATGACTTCAGGTATGGGTCTTCTTCCCTCTTGGTACCTTTCCCAAGAGACCCCTAAGGTTCAAACTATTCACAATCAAAAACTAAGCTTGTCCCCGTTGAATGCCCCTGTCATTAGATCCTTTGAAAGATTCAAGAATGTGTTGGTATGACTTCTTGTAGATGATTTTAGGGCTGGTTGTGATTACATGTTTGAATGTGTATTCGGAATTATGATGAAATGAAAGAAGTGTTTCCGAAAATGTGTGATATGTTAACTTGTGGGTGCACGTGTGTACTGTGATTTGGTCTCGGCTAGGAGCATGAAATTTGGCATGTTAAATTGTTGTATTTTACGTGTATTAATATGTTAAAAACGTGAAGTTCATATAAGTTCAAAGTTGCTTAATTAAATGATTGAAAGTAACTTTGAAAATGCACATAAAGATCTCCCTAAAAATTACTCGAAGTGTCTTAATGTTTTTCGTGAAAGAGGGTGAGAAAATGGACTGCAAAAAGGTGATCAAATTTCCAAAAGTAACCATGAAAACTCACCTAAATATGCACTAGATGCTACACAAAAATTGTCCTAAATCTAATATTTAAAAGTTGAGAAATGGCCAGCAAAAAGGGTGAACAAATTTCCAACATTCTGGAAATTTATTTCGGCAGCTTACTGTTAAAATTTTTTAGTTTAAACAAAAATTTAAAATGCATGAGGTCAGTGGGGATTGAACCCAAGACCTCACCATATACATGTTATAAAAAAACTAAATAATAAAATGAGGTAAGGGGAATTCGAAAAGGGGTAAAGCTCAAGTGAAAAGTTAGGAGAAAAATAAAAGAAAATGAAGTGAGGCGTGTGGGGTTCGAGCCCACAATCTCTTGGATGGGTGAAGAAGAGAGGAGCAAAATGAAATAGAGAAATAATAAAAGTGAGGTATGTGGGAATCGAACCCACAACCTCTTGGCCGAATGAGAAAATAAGGAGAAAATGCAATTAAAAATAAAGTGAGGCAGTCTAAACGAAGGAATCAAGTAAAGAAAGAAAAATAAAAGAATGTGGGTGTGGGGATTTGATCTTGGGTCCCCCAGGCCGAAATGTTAAGACAAAAATCAAGAAAAGAAAGAAAGGAAGTGTAGGTGTGGGGAATTGATCTCAGGTTCCCTAGCCAAGAGGTTTATGTCAACGAAAATCATAAAGAAAATTTACTAAGTGTTATACAAGGGATTTGAAATAGGGTTCCCTTACCCAATTCCATATTGATACATAAGTCTTACGTGATTAAATAATTAATGAATGCTGCCTATAGGAATCAAAATTGAGACCTTGACATACTTACAAGATGCATAAGTCTTGTACCACATAATCTTGGGTAAGTATAAGTCACTTAGATGAATTATGAGTGAAACCTCATGGCTTGTACGTATGGATCCATAAGTCCAGCGTACGTTTAAAAATAAGTGAACCTAAGATGTATGGGATGAAATGATGTGACCCCCGGAGGGTTAAGTAAGAATGTGAAACATACTAAAAGGCCAAGTGCATTGGCATATGACGAAATGAACATTCACGTAATAAGGTGATTAATTATGTTATACTATGATGCTAATGAAAATAGTGAAAACATGATAAGAGGCTAGTGCAAGTGAGACAAGATGCATCTACGCCTAAAAATCAATGTCACTAAATGAAATTTCTAAGAGAGTATATTTATGCGAAACGATGAATAAATCAAGAAAGAGTGGCTACATGAGGATAGACTAGTACAAGTGAGACAAGCTGTATCTACGCCTAGAATCAATGTCCCTCAATGTAAATTCCAATAGAGCATATGTATGTTATACGATGAACAAATAATGAAAGGTGAGTAAAGATGAAATGAAAAGATCTTAAGAAAGAGCAAGGTGGCATCACAATATGAGGCTAGTGCAAGTGAGACAAGTTGTACCTACGCCAATACAAGGTCACCAAATGTACTCACCTAAGAGAGTGTTGAATATTAAGAGACAAGTCTCAATCACACTCTATATGTAAGTGTAAGGACAATTCACACTTAATACGTAAAGAAGAGATGATAAATCATCTAATGAGCTATGACTACCTCATGCTAGAAGCAAGCTTCGACAATGTATGAGTTTAATGTACATAAGAACTTTAAATGGAGCATCGATAGACTAGCTATGAGTGGTGATGCCTTCTTTCGGGAAGGGCGGAGGTTCATGTAATTCTCATGAGATGAGCCTGTCCACCAAGGTGGGTATGGGTCTCCCTAAATCTCCTAGTTTTTGAACTAATGCTGCCAACTTAGGGAACTAGCCAGTGATTTTCCACCTAAGCGAGCTAGGGATGTTTTGGTTTCACCTTTGCCAGTGACTCCACCTCTTTGAGGTGTGGGGAAGACATCAGATTTCATGATGCTCACGTGATCTATGTCAGTTAAAGTTGAAGTTCCTCAAAGTATGATAGATAATGAAATGAATGATACCAAAGGTGTTTGGATAGGATAATCAAGAGGTGAACTAGACTCAAGTAATGACACTAGGTCATTCTTTAGTCATTGCACAGTGGACCCAATGAGAGTCTTAAACTACATCCTAGGTATATCTGGGGTTTACACTAGCCTATGAATGAAATGAAATGAAGTACGTATGAATGAATGAAGAAGACTCTGTGTTTGCTAAAGAAGGTTCCATAGTAGAGGTCCCATATGTTGAGCCCTCATTTTGGGAAGTCCTAATGTGAAGTCCATGATTCCAAGGTCTCATGGCATATGAACGAATGATATGAAATATGATATGTGCTATATGTAATATGTTATGTGCTATATGTAATATGTTATGTGTTGTGTGCAATATGATACGTATGATGATGCATGTTACTCTTATGGCATGACATTCCTAATCCGATTTTGGCAAGTCCACTGACTTGACTTTCCATAACCCATATCGTTAGGAGAGAGCTATTCTAAATCATGCATGTCCGTGGTGTGTTCTTGGATATACCCATACTTAGTACAAGTGTGTACTAATTCCATACATTTATCTACTTTTAGGTGCAGGTGCTGCAGGACGTTAGAGCTTATGAGTCGAAGCAGAAGTTATCCGGACGTGGAGCTTTCATCCGGATTTGGTAGGCCCTCATGCTTCCGAGAATTCTTACTGATTTATTCTAACGTAGACGTAGGCATGAGCTAGTGGAGTATGTTCCACTAGTGTTTCTTTCGTATTTACTTTCAGACGTTGTATTGGTGCCATTTTGGCAACTCTATATTTATGACTATATCTTTCATTTGATTATCTTGATTTAGATGGTTGTTGTGTACACTTATGAGTTTACGTAGATAGTATTATGCGAGATTGATGTTTTCCAATATAAAGTTTAAGTAAACAAAAGTTCAAATTTTCTGCTAAGACTAACCTAGATGAAGTAACGACGACGTATGTAGGATTGTTTGCGACCTCTGAGAGGTCAACGACGCTGGTCTCGTTTGGGTCTAGATTCCGATTGTGACACATTCTTGGTAGGGGTATTGTCACACTAGGAGAATACACCCCAAATGAGACCGGCGTCGTCATCCTCTCAGAGGACTCAACAAGCCCTTAGCATTCGTCATAACATGTGATCAGTAAAAATTGCGGAAAATTTAAAACTTTTAACATACTATTGCAGTATACTTAGAACTTAGCATACATACGGACATACGATAATCTAGAAATATGTCTTGTAACAACCCTAAAAATAAATAAGATAAATGCTTAAGTTGTCAAGAATGCTTGCGATTAGACCAAGATTCACAAGGATTGATACGCGTAGAACCAGACCTCAAAACCCTTACTACGGCCAAGCCAACTAACTTGGGGAGTTAGTTGAGCTTTGAAAGGTTGGAACCAACCATGTGGGGCTCTCGAAAACAAAGATTTAATCGAAGGAGTCTTTACCGAACTTAAAAGGAGGAAATCTTAAGTTTTGAGGGTCCAGGGGTAAAATGGTCTTTTCTAGGCCAAGGGTAATATCGTAATTACCCTAAGGAATTAATTAATTAATTAATTAATTTAATTAAAGTACCGGTTCGGGTTGGGTCCACAGAAACAATTTTGGCGTCCGTGAGCAGCCAGGTTCTAGAAGGGGCAACACAGTTCTGGGAACTTTAACTCTTAGAGGAGTACAAAACCTAGAGAAGGCAGACCTGACAAAAGATGGGCAATGGAAGGGAGATGCAGCGTCCTAAAAAGAACTGTTTTAAGTGTGGCCGTGCTCAAAGTGGAAAGTGTAGACAGGGCACTAATGCCTGCTTCGGTTGTGGTAAGAGTGGGCACATGGTTAGAGACTGCCCACAGAACAGAGGTCAGGCTGGAGGTTATGCTCAAACTAGGCCTAATCCACAGGGTGCAGCAGCAGCCGAGCCTTCTAAGAGGAACAGGTTCTATGCCCTGAAGGGCAGGGAGGAGCAGGAGAAGTCCGCTGATGTGGTAACAGGTATGCTGCAAGTATTATCAACTTCTGTTTATGCTTTGCTTGATCAAGGGTCTACGCTTTCCTTTGTAACTCCTTTGCTTGCTCTCACTTTTGAGATATTGCCTGAAGTTCTGCATTATCCTATAGTGGTCAGTACACTTTTAAGAGAGAATGTAAGAACTGATAGAGTATACAAGGATTGCCCAATAGTTGTAAGTGGTAAGACTATGTGTGCAGACTTGGTTGAGTTACCCATGCACGATTTTGATGTTGTTCTTTGCCTGGACTGGCTTCACACTTGTAATGCTTTCTTGGACTGTCGTAGTAGAGTGGTGAGAATTACACTGTTTATTGTGATGCATCTAGGGTTGGTTTGGGTTGTGTTCTTATGCAGGTTGGTAAGGTGATAGCCTATGCGTCCAGACAGCTCAAGGTTCATGAGAAGAATTCTCCCACTCATGACCTGGAGTTGGCAGCTGTGGTTTTTGCACTGAAGCTGTGGAGGCACTACTTGTATGGAGTGCATGTGGATGTATTCACAGACCACAAGAGTCTCCAATACGTGTTCACACAGAGAGAGTTGAATCTACGTCAGCGGAGATGGTTGGAGATGTTGAAAGATTATAACATGAATGTTCACTACCATCCAGGTAAGGCTAATGTTGTAGCTGATGCTTTGAGAAGGATGAGAATTGGCAGTACAGCCCACGTTGAGGATGAGAAGAAGGAGTTGGTGAAAGATGTACACAGACTGGTCAGACTGGGTGTGCGATTGGTTGACTCTACTAGTGGGGGTGTTTCAGTTCATCCTAGTTCTAAATCATCCTTGGTAGTTGAAGTCAAGCAGGGTCAGCATCTAGATCCTGTGTTGATGGAGCTGAAGGACTCAGTGTAGATGAAGATGAATGAGTCTTTCGCTTTGGGAGGTGATGGCATACTTAGGTATAGGGACAGGCTGTGTGTACCGGATGTGGATGATTTGCGGACCAGGATTGTTGTAGAGTCCCATGGTTCAGGATATTCCATACATCAAGGTTCCACCAAGATGTATCATGATCTTAAGCAGATTTATTGGTGGGATTGCATAAAGAAGGACATTGAAGAATATGTGGCCAAGTGTCCTAATTGTCAGCAGGTTAAGGCAGAGCATCTTAAGCCTGGCGGTCTGAGTAAGATTATTGAGGTTCCGACTTGGCAGTGGGAGGCCATTAATATGGACTTCGTGGTTGGTCTTCCGAGGACTAGGAGGCAGCATGACTCCATATGGGTTATTGTGGACATATTGACTAAGTCTGCCCACTTTATCCCTGTGAAGTCTACTTACAGAGCCGAGGATTATGCGACACTCTATATTGATGAGATTGTGAGATGGCACGGGATTCCTTTGTCTATCATTTCAGATAGAGGAGCTTAGTTTACTTCACATTTTTGGAGATATTTCCAAAAGAGCTTGGGCACACATGTAAAGCTTAACACTGCCTTTCATCCTCAGACAGATGTGCAGGCCGAGCGCACCATTCAGACATTGGAGGACATGTTGAGAGCGTGTGTGATTGACTTCAGAGGTAACTGGGATGACCATCTGCCTTTGATAGAGTTCTCATATAATAATAGCTATCACTCCAGCATTAGGATGGCACCGTTTGAGGCACTGTATGGTAGGAGGTGTAGATCTCCAGTTGGATGGTTTGAGGTTGGAGAGTCATCCATTTTGGGTCGAGAGATCATTCATGAGGCCTTAGAGAAGGTCAGAGTGATTAGGGACAGGTTGACTACTGCTTACAATCGACAGAAGTCATATGCAGATAACAGAAACTGGCCCTTAGAGTTTGATGTTGGTTACCAGGTTTACTTGAAGATTCACCTATGAAAGGGGTGATGAGATTCGGTAGGAAAGGGTAGCTGAGTCCGAGGTATGTTGGGCCATATGAGATCCTACAACGTGTGGGTAAGGTGGCCTATGAGTTAGAACTGCCTGCGGAGCTAGATTCTGTTCATCCAGTCTTTCATGTCTCTATGTTGAAGAAGTGCTTAGGTGATCCAGCATTGATTCTACCTGTGGAAGGTTTGGGGGTTGATGAAGACTTGTCTTATGAAGAGGTACCTGTTGAGATCTTAGACAGACAGGTAAAGCGGTTGAGGAACAAGCAGATTGCCATAGTGAAGGTATTGTGGAGAAATCATATTGTTGAGGGTGCTACGTGGGAGGCTGAGGCCGACATGAGATCCCGCTACCCTCATTTTTTCAGCTCTTGAGGTTAGACTTCCTACTCTTAAGTCTATGTTTCCTTATCTCTCCGTATTTTGTTGCTATTACTTGACTGTGCATAGTAATTATATTATGATCTGACTGGCATTACGATATGTAGTGGTAGTGTCATTCGAGGATGAATGTTCCTAAAGGGGGGAAAATGTAACAACCCTAAAAATGAATAAGATAAGTGCTTACGGTGTCAAGAATGCTTGCGATTAGACCAAGGTTCACACGAATCGATACACGTAGAACCAGACATCAGAACCCTTACTACGGACAAGCTAACTAACTTGGGGAGTTATTAGAGCTTGGAAAGGTTGGAACCAACCATGTGGGGCTCTCAAAAACGAAGATTTAATCGAAGGAGTCTTTACCGGACTTAAAAGGAGGAAATCTTAAGTTTTGAGGGTCCAGGGGTAAAATGGTCTTTTCCAGGCCAAGGGTAATATCGTATTTACCCTAAAGAATTAATTAATTAATTAATTAATTTAATTAAAGAACCGGTTCGGGTTGGGTCGACCGGAAGTGACCCGTTTTCGCGAAATGGTGTCACCCGAGTTCGAGCCCCATTGGAAGCAACAAATTGATGATTTACTTATTATTTAAAATCTGATTTTTGTAAGTGCAAAATGGTCCTTTCATGTATAATTAATTAAATCAGATTTTAAGTATTAAGGAGAGTCCTAAATTGACTAAGTCATCATCTAATCCTAAACAACTTCACACGTTTCACTCTCTCACGTCTATCGTATTTTCACGTTCAACTCTCTTGTTTTCTCTCTGCCTAACAAACGTACAAGAACAGAAATTATATCAAGAGTTCTTCACACTTGAAGAATTCACATGAAATTTTAAGAAAAATAAAGTAACCAAAAACGTTAAGGCAAAGAGAAGTTGTCCGTGGAGTGGTGTGCACGTTAAGGAGGCTTGGACTGATTTTGGAGAGGGTTTTGGGAAGGAAGTTCAACGTTTGAACATCAATTAAGGTATGGGTTTCTTCTCTCTTGGTCCCTTTCCCAAGAGACCCCTTAAGATTCAGTTATTCAGTCCGAAAACTAGGGTTATTTTCCCCGTTGCATGTCCCTGTCACTAGCTCCCAATGATTCGTAGGTTGGGTTTGTTTGCTGGTAGATTTAGGTATGTGTGATGTTTTTGTGCTGAATGTGAATATGTTTAGGTACATCAAATCACGAAAATGACAACCAATGTGTGATCGAATTTATGTGCAAGTATGTTACTGTGACAAGGCTCTCAACTTGATGCTCAAAAGTTGATAAGTTTGTAGTTGTTATTTTAAGTTCATAAATCTATAAAAAAAATCGTGATGTTCATTTAAGGAGATATGGCTGATTTAATAACAATCTTTTAGCCAAACAAACCTATGAAAGATGCGCCTAAAAATGTGTTAAAATGGTATGTGAATACACCCTATGAATCAAGTGAAAGTGTGATGAATATGAGTTAGAAAATGACTAAATTTTCCAATAATATACAATCTTGGGTTACACTAAAAGTTGATGAATGAAATGTGGAAATTTAGTAAATGTTAAAGGGGTGAGGCCACCAGGATTCGAACATGTGACCTCACCCGTGTAGCTACTGTAATACGCGAAAAAGGAAATGAAAAATGGTGCTGGGGGGAATCAAAATCGGCTACTGGTTGGGTAAGAAGAGAACAAATAATTTGAGTAAATAAATGGGAGGCATGGGAATCGAACCCACGACCTCCAGGCAGCGAGTGAAAGAAGAGAAAATAAAGAAAAGAAAATGTGAGGCGTGGGAATCGAACCTACGACCTCAAGGCTGGAAAGGAGCAGGCGAATTAAATAATAAAATGAGGTGAGGCTGTGGGGGCTCGATCCCACAACTTCACTGCCAAAATGCCTAGCCTAGTGAATTAAATTTAAAAAATAAAATAGGAGGCTGTGGGGGTTCGAACCCACCACCTCACAGCCTCTAGAGAAATTAAAAGCAAAAATAAGGAGGCTGTGGGGGTTCGAACCCACAACCTCCCAATTCCCAGCGAAAATTAAGAATAAATAAAAGAGGCTGTGGGAGTTTGATCCCACAACCTCTTGGTTTAGGCGAAATTGGGCAACAAGATGATAATGAAAAATAAAAAAAGGGGTTGTGGGGGTTCGAACCCACAACCCTTCGGCCAAATTAAGAGGAAAACCAAGTAGAAAACTTAAGATACAATGTTAATGTTGGGGTTCAATCTAGAGTCCCAATGTCATGGAGATTAAAAATAAAATCAATGAAAAATGTAAATGTTATCAAAGTGATTCGAACTTGGGTTTCCTTTCCCAAACTTCCGTATTGATACATAAGTCATACGTGAACAAAATATCCAAGAATAATGCCACCTACTTAGATCAAAATCAAGATCTTGGCATATATAAAAGATACATAAGTCTTGTACTACATAATCTTAGGAATGTATAAATCACTTAACGAATTATGAATGAAGCCTTATGGCTTGTGTGTATAGAATGTAATGAAATAATGTAACCCTAGAAGGGTTAAGTACGAGTGTAAAATACAATAAATGGCCAAATGCATTGGCATACGATGAAATGATTATTATGTAATGAAATGATGAAACCTTAGAAGTGTTAAGTAAGAGTGTGAAACACACAAATGGCCAAGTGCATTGGCATATGATGAAATGAACATTCACGTAAAAAGTGGTGAGTAATTATGAAGAGTAAGTGTGCTAATGTTAATGAATGTGGTGATAACATGATATGAGGCTAATGTAAAAGATGAGAACAATCTCAAATGACCCTATGTAAATGTTACCAATACGTACTCACCTATGATAGTGTAAGTTAATGAAGAGACCAGTCTCTATGAACACTCTAATGAAAGTATTGAGATTAACACACTTAATACTAATGATGAGATGAGAAATCATCTATTGAGCTATGATGTCCTCATACTAGAAGCCAGCTTCCATGACGTATGAGTTGAATGTAATGAAACTTTATACTGAGCACCGATAGACTAGCTATGAGCGGTGATGCCTTCTTTCGGGAAGGCGGAGATTCACGTAACTCTCATGAGATGAGACTGTCCGGCTTGCCGGGTATGGGTCTTCTTATATCTCCTGGTCTTCGAACCTATACTGCCAATATAGGGATCTGGCGGGGTTAAATTCCCATGTACGCTAGCATGTTTTTGGGTCACCTTGGCCGGTGATTCCACCTCTTTTCGGTGTGGGGGAGACACTCGATTTCATGATGCTGACATGATCTATGTCGGTTAAAGTTAAAGTTCCCAATGAATGAATGAGGCCAGCCTCAAATGAAGCACATAATGAAATGAATGATACCAAAGGTGTTACGATAGGATAATGAAGAGGTGAGCTAGACTCAGGTAATGACACTAGGTTATTCTTGATCATTGCACAGCAAACCTGATGAAAGTCTTAAACTACACCCTAGGTATATCAGGTGTTCACACTGGCCTATGAATAAAATGAAATGAAGTACGTATGAATGAAGATTCCCTAGTTGAGGTCCCATATGTTGAGACCTCATTCTGGGAAGTCTTAATGTTAAGTCTATGATTCCAAGGTCTCATGGCATATGAATGAATGATATGAAAGAAGCTATGTGCTATATGTAATATGATATGTGCTATGTGTAAGATGTTATGTGCCATGTGTAAGATGTTATGTGCTGTGTGCAATATGATATTTATGATGATGCATGTTAATCTCATGGCATGACTTTCCTAATCCAAATTTGGAAAGCTCATTGACTTTCCTAATCCAAATTTGGAAAGCTCACTGACTTTCCTAATCCAAATTTGGAAGGTTCACTAACTTTCCTAATCTCAATTTGGTAAGTCCACTGACTTGACTTTCCATAATCATGTTGTTAGGAAAGAGCTATCTTTTGTCATGCATGTTCTTGGTGTGTGCTTGCATATACCCATACTTAGTACAAGTGTGTACTAAACCTATACAACTATACAATTTTAGGTGCAGGCACTGGTGGACGCTAGAGCTACAGGTTGACGCTGAAGCTATCCGGACGTCGAGCATTCATCCGGACTTGGTAGGCCCTCATGCTTTCGAGGATGCTGCCATTTATATTCTAGCTTAGTTTTAGAGTTGAGCTAGTGGACCATTGTATTGGTGCCATTTTGGCAAGTACATCTTTATTACTATATTATACTATTTATTTCATTTGATGATCTTAATATTAGATGGTTGATGGTGAGCAATTATGTAATGATGAGAATGTTTAATAAGTATATTAAGAAACAAAAAGTTTCAAATTTTCCGCTAAAATT